>KN488281.1:11815-23848 GCA_000787155.1 Scartelaos histophorus | reverse complement strand
GTAGCACTCACCGGGGACAACTGGACATCTGTCAACAACGACAACTACCTCGGCGTTACTGTGCACCTCGTTAATGCTAGCTAGAAATTTCACTCCTTTGCTTTAGGTGTGCAGTTATGTCATTTTTAATTACACAATTTAAAACTACTTAGAATGTAATTACAACAACATCACAACTTACCAACACGTTATGTTTGTCTTAAGAAATCTCTTCTCAAGGACTTACGTGTAGTCATTACTTAGGGAGCGCACTTATTCTGAATGAGCCATTTTAATCTAGATTAATCTATATTAAAAAAAAAATGAATCTATGACCACCATTTTATATATATAGTATCAGTATGTTTATGTTCATAGGCACTCATCCTACAATGCAAAGTGAATTTAAATACTATCAAAATGCGTATATAATATCAAAATAGTGTGACCTGGAAAACGATTTCAGGCTAATTGCGGAAACGCTGAGCTGGCTTAAAATTTTCAAAGCACAACAATGCAAGTGCAATGACAAAATCATTACAAGAACAGCTCGAAATCTGATTGTACTTGAGGAAAGCATGACGTCATAGGGGCATGCGGGCTGTTTGGGGGCTAAACAAAAAAACAAAAATGGTGGAATCAGACACAGGTCACTGAAAAAAGCTGACACACAAACATGTTATCAGAAATTAGACACTGCGTCGGCGATGAGGTAAGGGCTTACATAAAGTTTGGTTAGCAATTCACATGGGCAAAGATTAAATAACTTAAATGGTGTTACCTGAAACCTACTTCGCTGAGATAATGTTGGTACGTGTAAACTCGGTGGCACTTGCAGGTCAAAATGATCTTATAAATAGGGTTTTATTGGCTAAACGCAGAATTTACAAGCTAATATGTTAACTTATCATCAGTAAACTAGCAAGATTATCTTCCTGTTTTGGCTACATTCCTACAACATTACGCACATGCTAACAACTTTATTGTTTTAAGCTAGCAAGGGGTGAGAACGTAGAACTATAGTTGGGGTTCAGATGACATTACAACATTCTATAAGCCAATAATATTTAATACATGTAGGGGCAGCAAAAAATTTACAAAATGTAGGTTTTTGTTGTAATAAATCGAGTTAATGAGCTTAAACCAATAGAAAAGATTACACTAGAGATTTATAAACTGTTATTGTTATTAATGGGAAAATATTTCTCTTGCCCCCGTCTGAGAATATGACATCATCAGATTCTTCGGTGAACAAGATGGCGTCATGTTGTTTTCAGCGGCCTGTGCTCACCGGCGCACGGGTCCAAAAGTCATATTCTTTAAGTCGTACAAAGCTAACTTTAAGGAGCTCTGAGGATCTAAACATTTTTAAAAAATTGTGAAAATAGAAAAGAATCCTACAAAAATCGTCCTTTGTGAAGGAACAGAGGGGCTTATTCATTTTTATTATAGAGCCGTGAATAAGTAGCATCAGTTTAGCTAACTTCAGTCGTGCAGAGGAGTTAGCGTAGTTATCCGGGTAGTGAGCTTTTTTTGTGAAATGGAAAAAAAAACAAAAAAAACAAACAAAAATAAAACTTTTTATTTATACGTGTTTGTAGGGCTATAAATACTGAATTTAAAAAGTGTCATTTTATTTTCAAAACTATAAACATTGTACAGTAATTAACATAGACAAGCTAATTTGTTATACGTTATCTTACATCTAACAAAGCTAGTACTTATATGGACGTCTCTATTTACCCGGGACAGTCCTAGTTTTGAGTCCTATGCCCCCTATCCCAGCAGATTTATCCAAAACTACTGATTTGTTCCAATTTTATACAAGAAATGTCCCAGGTGTTCCTATTTTTGAGCCATTTGACGCCCGCCAACATTAAAGACAGAATATGTTGTTGTTTGGTCTACGAAAATACAGAAAACCGCAGCTTAAAATGACCATAAAGTGGCAAAAATGTGCAGAATAGACTGTGTTACGTTCTTACTCTGGCTACCATAAGATACAGACCATTGCCATTCCAGGTGTATCTTTAATTTATTGAGCTATATTTTATCTTATCTTATTTAATATCGTATTTTCTTGTGTTGGCGTGTACACACCTTCTGTATTTTGGTTTGGGTTGACACAGTATCCATCACACCTTCACGCACCACAACTAAACCAGGGCATTATCTAAGAGCCAAACAGAATCCCGGAGTGCACTTCAGGTGACGGGCGTTTCTCACAATAACAACAGCTACAGGATACAGGCAGATAAGGTGAATTTGTACGGATAGAGTTTTATATCGATTTTGATTTCTTTTCTTCGCATTCCCTTCAAGGTCGAGGCCCCGCGGCGACAGTGGAGTGGAGATCGGGTGTTCGCAGCATACCTGACTGTTCGGATTTCAAACGCTGCTGTAAGAGCTCAAATATGTTGATCCGCCATGAGGTAGCACAAGTGTCAGGCCACCAGCAGAGTTACACAAAGCAGGGACTGGACCACACAACAGTTCAAAAAGAGTTTATAGTAGTAAAATAGAAGGCTACTGTATAATCGTTGTATATTCCACAGAGCTCATTTTACATTTTGGCAATTTTGTTTATACCTTCTTAACGGAAATAAAATATCTCAAATTTTATTGCAATACAGCTCGCAGCACAAGTAAGTGATAACAGGCAGTTTCAAAATGCAATTTCTAAAATGTGCAAACGGCAAACATTTGTGATGTATTATGTTGAATTGTTAATGCCAAAAAAATGTCAATGTCAATGCTAACAGCAGCGCAGTAAAACAAAACAAAGTTGATTTGTAGTGTTTTGTGACTTTAATGGGCCTGTGCTCCATTTTTTCCCATGCAAAAAGTGTCTTGCTCCAGTACAGATATATTTATTGTATAAGCAGTCCTTGAGGTCAAAATAAAACCACTGCGTGCTGTCTGTATCTAAAGCGATATATTGCCCGATAATCAGGAAGTGCACAGCTGGTAAACCCTGCTCTCCCTTCGAAAAGTTGTGAAAACAAATTCTATTTTTTCATGTTTTTAAGTAAAAATCAGGTGCACCGCGCAGCTTTAATTCATCCATGTCAGCTGGACTCACATGTAACAAAGGATCATGGTTAATGTAGTTCAGTCACTTGTTACGCATGTAAGCAAGTAACACATGTTGGTGTTACTAGAAGACAGAACATTGAAACAGTTTGTGGTATTATCTTTTGAGAATATCTTGTCTATTGAGGACTTTTTATGACCTTAGACAATAACTATGCTCCCTGTTCCCAAATGGGGTCCGCCGCCTGTTCTGACATCCCTTTTTTAAAATGCATGACAGTTTCCCACGGCTTCAGACATTTTCCCACTGTCTGATCTCCTCTGTGGCTGAAGTTTTCTCTGATCAAGCGACCAAGTATCTTCTGATATATGGGAGCGCAAAGTATAATAGGCTACAATGAAAAAAAGTTGATGTAGTGGGACGTTTGAAAAATAATGTTTATGCCGCTACTCCCAACAATTGGACGTCAATGTCTAAATAGCGACATGTCGGAATAGCAGCTAGGAACCATTCCAAATTATTTCAAGTGGTAGTTACATATCACATAATTACTCACAAATTTCTAGATTGACATTTCAAAGCGCAGAGATGCTAACCGTCACCTGTGCCAGCTCCTAAGACCCAACACGTGCTAGCGTTAGCTCCATTTGTCCTAGCGTGTGTTTACTCTGCAGCCCCTTAAACAGGCTCTGGCTCATTCATCATATGTGCCTGCACAGGATGTCCTCTCTCAGTGCTAGCGCTAACGTCAATAGCATAATGGCTGTTTACCCAGTGTTTATGTACAGTAGCGGGCCGTTGTCAGGGGGCCCCTTGGCCTCTGACGGTAAATTAACAACAGCCGCGAGCAACAGCGCCAACGTGACCTGGATTTTGTTTTAATAAAGTGCAAGCATGTAGCAAAAAGAAGTATATGAACTGATAGGAATGATTAATATGCTTTACTTGATGCGTTACCCCAAGTGACCACCAGGGGAAGGTATCAAGTCATCTATAGCAACTGTATGATCACATTTAAATATTATGAGTACGTGACTTAGCAGATTACCAGGGCCTCCGGGTGAAGAGAGCTTTGCAACTGATAAACTATTTGCTAATAAAAGGTTTTAATGAATAACTAACAATTAATCATAAAGGAAGGCTGCACTCTTACAGTTCAAATAAAAGTATTAGATTAACTGCCTTAACCAGCAGATAAAGCACACATACAAGTAGAGCTGTTATCCACTAAAAATTCAAAGTTAAAAAGTTGGTATCTGACCCAAATTCATAAACAACTTAAGAAAAAAATACAAGGAAATATGTTTATATAAAGTAATAATTACAAAAAACACAAATCTTCAGCCAACTCAATGTGCATTGTGTAACTTTTCTGCAGGAGAGTCCGTCAAATGCTTTTTTGGAGGTGTTATTTGTCTGTAATGTTCCACAAGATGACATTAAACCTTTGTATCTTCATGGAGACCAAACCAGACCAAGTTACAGGTCAGATCTGTGGAGAGACGATCCCGCTCACAGTCAGAGTGTCTGTTTTTCTTGGTATTTTTGAGCTACAAACACACCTGTAAATGAGTAATTGTAAAGTAAAATGGTTAAGTGCACCGGTGATGTTGAAAATCGCATTTTATTGAGTTTTTTGTTATCAGTATGGAGTCAGTTCCTTAGTATCAAAATCAAGTTTGAAATTTTAGTATTGTGACAACAGTGAAAGCTAAAGCTAAAAATGCGAGTGATAAACTATGGTAGCCTTGAAAGGACATGCTAATCTACTCTATATTAGGGATGTAACGATATCGAAATCTCTTGGTACGATATTTATTGCAGTATTTGTGTAAGTTAGCAAAACTGTGAACACGCTACTTTTTCTTTTTAAATCGCCTTGACAAGATTTAACCCAAATAACTAAGATTTAAAAGTGCTTAGAACCGTTATTCCTTCATGTAGTCTGCACTGAAATGGAGCAAAGGATCATGGTCTATGTAGTTCCCTCTGGTTCTTAGCTTTTGCTGCAGCATAACTTGTAATCCGATACGTTGTGATGATCCTCGATATCACTGCGAGACTTTATACACAGAGCAAGTGAAAATTCTGCGGTAAACTACGCGACATTGCCCATTCTTTATTCGCAAGTCATCTCAGGTCTTAACCTCAACGAACTCTTGCATCTTGTTGGCGCTTCCCTCCTCCTCTCTCTGCATGTAGCGCGCTGACATGGTGTGGTGCATGTTTAAAGCTCCGCAGCCTCCCACACGACCATCTGCTACAGCCGGGCTCCGAGCGGCGGATCATGCAACCTCCCTGTACACAGTTAGATCACTAAACTTTACTTTGGAGTTCCGGAAAGAGGGGCTGTTATGTAAAATCGATTTTTAAAAACTTTTCTACTGTGTTAGAACCCAGGAGAGATCACTAAATGACTCAAACGTGCATGGATGACACTTAAAACCACTTCAGGCATGTTTCTGATTCCGAAATAAGATCGTATTTTACATTTACGTGGTATTAATTGCTAATATAAGACATGTTTAGATCAGCATGTACCTTTTATTGTTTTGAACATACTATTTTTACGGTTGTGCATTGCTGTTAATCTGACGGCACGATACATATCACGATATCCCTGTTACGATCCAATATATCATGATATATCCAATACTAAAACTAAAAAATATTGTGATTTCTCAATAATTATGTATAGTATTATGGTTAAGTACACCTTCATGAGATGAAAATTGGATCAAATACGTTTAGAGTCATTTTTAAATCATTCGAAAAGTAAAGAAGAACTAAAAAATCGATTCAGATGCATTTTGAACTGAAGTATTTCGGTATATCACTGAATCTTTTTTTTTTTTTTTACACCCCTACTATTTGCCGAAAACAAAAGTTAACAGAAGTTCTGTTCCGTTCCGTAATCGCAACACAATCAGCGCGCATCCCGCTAATTAAACTAGCGCATTGCACATCGCATCACGGTTGTCAAGTCGTGATACTGTTTTGGATTTTACAGCTAACCGAGCGTTCGAATAGGGCCCGGGAGAGATCGGCGAATTACTCAAGCATGCATGGATAAAACCTCTTCAGGCGTGTGTTTGATGAAGGAACGTTAAAGCTTAAAGCTAAGAAAAATAAATAAAAAAAAGTTGCATAATACCCCCTCTTTGCCCTCGCTAGTTTGCATTGGAACTATTTCTTGGTGTGGAGTCTGTGGCCTTGAAATCGACCGTGTCTGCAACTTCTGCCCCACAGCAGTTTTGATATCTTGTTACTTTTTAGCCTACACAAATAACATGAACTTTTAATAGTTATGTTGACTTTCAGGAAATTGCTTTTAAAGGTGTACTGTATAACGTTTTGGTGGGGTGGGGGTCCTTCACCTGCTTGTTTCTATGGATATGCCATTGCTCCGCCCGGAATGTTCCACGGTATGACTATAAACAGTTTTACCTTAACGTTTATTCAATTACAGGTGGTTTTATAGCTCAAAAATACCTAGAAAAACAGGCGTCCTGGCAGTTGCCTCTCCACAGATCTCCATTGAGAAAAACATCTGACAGAACATCACTAGAAAACTTACACAATGCACCTTTTAAGTGAATATTTGTACTGTTTTATGAAATTACTCTAATACTCACTAATAGGAAAAGGTTATAGAGCTTGGCATTTGAAATACTTAATGGATCGAGATGTCCCACCATACTTTTATGTACTTTTGAACATTGTTTTATCAGTGGTTTTGAGTGGTAACAATCTTTTTTGTCATTCCATCCTGAACTTTACTATGGGTTTATTTTTTGATGCACTGTCCATGTATAACAGTAGACCTTTTTCACCTGTAGGGTTTCGGAACTTCAGGTTTTCTGTGGCAAAATGTCTGCGGAAATGTCGTGTATTCTCCACCAGCTTCTTAAATCTTCCACCAAAAAGGTCCACAAAGGATAAACACACAACTATCCACGATCCACAACTATCAAGGTAAGAAAGACGATTGATTTCTTTCTCTTGTCGATATTACCATTGATAGATACGTAAATTTGTGCAGTTTGAATGAGAGACATGTTATCTGTGAACATCTGTAGCATTCAAAGTGCACAAAGGCAAGCAGGTTTATGAAGCTGGTGGAGAATACGCCACAGACATGTTCCATAGAAACCCATTAACCGGAAATTCTGTAAACCTACAGGACGGGACTTCCGGCCATTGTGAGAAAGGTCTATTGGGGTCATATTGGAGGAAATCCGCCATGTTTGTTGTAAGATCCAATGACCATAAAGATAAGCTAAAAAAAAGTGTCACTACTGGTAAATGCATACAATATAAAGTAGACAAATCAACAAAAATCTTTACTTACTCACTGGCTAACTTGGAATTCACTGGAATGTGTCGGCCTGATCCCGAGCTCTCTCCACTATGAGCTGTCCCGGCGTATGCTGCAAAACTACTTTCAGTGAAATACTAACGCTAGACAACTAAGCTGCATCTTTTAGCGTCTTAAACCTTCCAGGATTATTACCTTTACTCAGAGCTATTTCTGCGGGATTATGCGCTGCATGTATTCTCAAGCCAGCTTCATGAACTCGCTGACATTAGATAACGCGGGTGATGTAATCCTGCATAACACCTTATGTTTGAAAGAGGATCAACTGTGCCAAGACATTATATATAGATGTTGCATAAAAAATAAGAAAGTCATCATGCTAGAGAAGGAATTCAAAACAGGACTGAATCAGAATTTCTCAGTGTTTATGTGAAGATTTATGGGGACAGTGGTTGAAGTAGTGTCTTGGCAAAACTCATCTCGATGCCTGGTCATGTTGGAGCGGTGAACCGAGCCAACGCCAGCTGCTTCATTGCAACATTAGTGTGAAATGGGCTATAGCATTGCGATTGTTTTGTGATGTACAACAGATAAAAGTTCAAATAGGGTAAAAAGTGAAGCACATCATAGCCACATTCTTTAAATGCAATACCACTCATAGCGGAATGGAGTATTATAAAACAATTAATAACAATAGAAGCGATACTAATAAAAGTTTGTCATGTTGCCACCATAATGAAATTACTAGCAATAAATAGCCTAGGAGAGCCATAGTGCATGCCAGGGGTGCCCAAAGTTGTTTTGTTTTTGTTCCTCCTCTGCGGGTCAAAATAAATGCCACATTAGACCCCCTGGAGGGTCCAGTTTGGCTCATAGGTCTCACTTTGCTCTACACTAATCAAGTATCACTTCTGTCTCCTTAATGCTCCTAAATCACACTTTTTTTGGTACTTACTTGGTGGTACTTGAATGGGGATCCTGTTCATGGCAATGGAGAATCTGGGTAAAGTTTTGCATTTTAAATCATACAGTCGGTTCATTGGTATAAAATGTTCAGTTTTCATGGGCATCAACAAGTCACACTGTATCGATTCTCTGGGAGAATGTAAAATGCATTCTAGGCTTATTAATCCTAAATATGTGGCATGTTAAAACACAATTTTTACTCGTTTATTTAAAAAAGAATAGAAAATGTGGTGAGCAGGCTAAGATTCAAACATGACTTGTGTCTTATAACTCCCATAGAGCTAAAATAGTCTAAATTTCTGAAGTGCTAAAAGGTTTGTACGATTTGGGGTCAAAAATCAATTTTCATTTTTCAAACATGTATGGCAGTGATTTGTTTTGCGATAAAGGGTAGAAGTAAAAACAACTTACATTTTACTGAAGTATGAATTATTAAACCAAGGACATCGTATTATGACTATAACTGCAGGTTCTGTAAATTGATAATCGCTCCAAATCAGATTTACTAGAACTAGAGATGAGCATTTTCGTTTCAGTCAGATACAAGTTTGGATATCGGTTCCTTTTGTATTAAAATGTATTGTAACTCCTTTACTTATCATATATATAAAGTATAAACAATGCATTTCAAAAATTAACTAAAGGTCTATAAAAAAGCTAGTCCTGATCCACCTCTGAATAATTAGGATATACTAGTATTTTACAGTCCAAGTTGCTGGTGTGGTCCACCCAGTCATTCACAATTGTACACAGTCTTTGGTCTTTTTTGGTCTTGTCTTGATGTTTTATTTAGTCAAAATAAACATTGAAATACAGCTAGGTTTGATCTGCACAATACATTTCCTTGATTATATGCTTGACTACTATATTCTGCCCGTACCTTTTCTAAGCTTTTCAAAACCTTTCATTTCTCTGAAGTCGTCCAGCTACGCCACGTTTAATTCTGCTCAGGCCTCTCCCTCGGCTCTCTTCCCTTCAACTAGTCCCTTTTACACAATCTACAAACCTCCACATCCGCCCGGGGCCTCCGAACAAGGGCCCCTCTGTGCGTCCCCGCGGTGCATCCCTGACAGCACTCCGTCATCTCCCGTGTGTGATTGTAGGAGCCCACGCCGTCCTCGGAGCCAGCAGCGGTGACTAAGGCAACGTGCCATTCTAACCCAGTGAACGGCGGTATTAAGACGTGAGACTGACAGGCCACTGATAGGTTTGTTTTAGCTCTTGTTTTTCTTTTGGCACGGCGCTGTAGCTCGCGTAATGTCAGGGAGAGAAGTGTGTTTCACTGACAGGGCTGAAAAATGGATGCGACCTTTAAACTTCATCGTGTTATGTCAAAACCTGAATTAGTGGGGTTCTGTTTCCTGTTTGTCGGCGCCGTTTTAAGCATTTTTCACTATTCAGAAGAGATTTTGGTTTGAATTGTTAATTACCATGGCAACTGTGCTCAATTTGGGAATAATAAAAACATGTTGAGTCTACTGCACAATTATAAAAACAAAAGTGTAGTCAAATATTAGACAATAGTGGGACAAAAGTGTAGTGAAAAGTCAGACAAAAGTGGGACAAAAGCTGATTTGAATTGTTGATTACCATGGCAACTGTGCTCAATTTGGGAATTATAAAAATATGTTGAGTCTGTTGCACAATTAGGAAACAAAAGTGGAGTCAAAACTTGAACAAAAGAGGAACAAAAGTGGGAAAAAAGTTGGACAAAAGTGGGACAAAAGGTTGGACAAAAGTTGGATAAAAGTGGGACAAAAGTTTAAACAAAAGTGGCACAAAAGGTTGGACAAAAGTTGGATAAAAGTGGGACAAAAGGTTGGACAAAAGTGGGACAAAAGGTTGGACAAAAGTTGGACAAAAGTGGGACAAAAGTTTAAACAAAAGTGGGACAAAAGTGGGACAAAAGTTTAAACAAAAGTGGGACAAAAGGTTGGACAAAAGTTGGATGAAAGTGGAATCAAAAGTTGGATAAATGTGGGACAAAAGGTTGGACAAAAGTTGGATAAAAGTGGAATCAAAAGTGGAACAAATGTTGGATAAAAGTAGTGCCAAAAGTGAGACAAAAGTTGGACCAAAGTGGGACAAACATCAGACAAAGTTCGGTACTCGTCATTTGAACAAGGAGCTATAAAACTCACAATGGTTTTGACTTCATTGCCTTAATTAGAAACTCACTATGTAACTTTCCTGGTGAAGGGCCTGCCTCTCGTCTCCATGGAGATGTTTTACGCTTTGCCAAGAGTGTTCTACAGTAACTTTTTCTATGTACATTGAGACAACCCGACTGCGCTACCAGGCCAGGTTCCAAGGCAGATCTGTGGAGACATGACCCCGCTCACGGTACAAAAGCATTTTTTTCAAATAAACACACTATAATTTACACCTCCTTCATAAAACTTTGTACCATTCATCTTATATTCAGCGGCATGTCTTTGTTTAAGGTTCAGTGAAACGTCATTTTTGAGCCATTAGTCACTAACGTAATCACCTGAAAAAGCTTTGTTACTGTCAGAGCAGCTGTGGCTCAGTGGTCGAGCATTTTACCCCCAACCCAAAGTTTAAAGGTCCCATCTCTACTCTGAAAAGTGCTTTCTATCGCTGTGTTTCTGAGTCAAAGAATTGGTTTGGAAGATCATGGACAGTCATTCCAAAAGTCTAAACAAATCAAAATACTAAAGAAAAACTGTATATAGAAAATTGTTCAAGAGAATCGTTTTAAAGATCTGTCGTGCTACACCCGTGGTTCATTGTTTGAATCTGTACATTTTAAATCGCAATATTCATCTAAGACAACTTCAGAAAAGAAAGGAATGTCCGCTCTGACGTCGCCGTGAACGTCCTCACAACAAAAAGCTCTTTAGCTGTCAGCACATCTGATGGATAGCAAGCAATGGATTATTTTTTGTACTTGTATTTTCTGATTAAGAAATTAAAATTGGAGAATAAAGTAAATGCAGGGCAGTGGGCGGTGAAAACGTGAGTTAATCTGCAATATGGCGTCTTAAAAATAAACTATTTAAGGTTATATACACACAAATCACTCCAAAACTACGAGAGCGTAAACGAGAAAGGGAAACTGTAGCTATGATTAAAAGTTCTGAAAAGTCCATTTTGCGGAATAGGCCTGCTTTAATCATCAAATTACCCCAACTCGTTACCATTATTATAAGATCCAATTAGGGAAAACGACGCTGATTCAAAACCATGAACATTCTGTTACGCCAGAGAAGTTATTTAATCAAACTGATGCTTTTGACGAGGCCGTAAAAAGCTGGCATCACACATAGTAACCGTTAAAGTACTAAAGTAAATTACTGTGGAACATTATTTTATTGCCGAGACAATTGTTTACACTTGTAGATTGGAAAAAAATAAATTATGACAAGAATTCGTTTACCTAACCACACCAAGGCTTCCACAGTTTGGTTTTATAGGCATACTTAAGCGTCGCCATTATGTATCATTACGGTTATCATTCAAATTCCATATCATTATCTCCTCTTTGTCTTGATCAAAAGAAGCTTGTCTCAAACTCCCGTAACCCAAGACGCCGGTGTGAATAAGTCCGCTCATCCGTGCTTTCTGTCGACACAAGCAACACCCTCCCCTCATTCCGCTCCACAATGCCCCCCTGTTCCCTCCGTCACGTGGACCCGCTCCACCGCTGCACGTAGGTGAGATGGCTTTCCGTGGACGAGGTCGTTTTCTTTTCTTTCTTTTTTTTTTTTTTTTT
>KN488275.1:35146-52101 GCA_000787155.1 Scartelaos histophorus | reverse complement strand
ATTCATAATGAACACATTGTTTATTAATAATTATTACAGCTAAGTAACTTCTTAATTAAGACCCTGACACTAACTCTTAACCCTTAATCATTTAGTGTAGTTAAAGTGTAGTTATTAGAAAGTATAAACCAACCAATTTTTTCTTGTTTAATACCAAAAACCACTGCCAGTCTCTATAATTCAGTGTAAAAAAGTGCCTTAATACCACTTTAAACCTCTCTCTATCCCTCTGAGCAGAGCCTTGGCTGCAGTTCACTGAACAGACCAACAGGTGTCAGGGGCGCACAGCTCATACGGGACAATGTAGGCTTTGTAGTGTGCGGGTGCCAGCCGGTGAGACTCCGTGTACTGTTTCCCTCTAATCTTCATTTGACCTTTAGGCTCCTGGCTTTACTTTCCCTTTCCCGCTAATTTTGTTTAAGCAGATTATCAGAGGGACAACAGCATAAACATACAGATGTAAATATATATTAGTTATGTTTTTCTTGTGTCGTTGTTTTATATTGTTGTGTTCACATCTATGTCTGTGTGGTTTTTCAGATTGCTGTTCTGCATTTTCAACCAGTAATCTGCTTTAAAGTGAACTTCTAACTTTTATCAGTGAGTTAAACAAAAACGACTGGACTTTCTTAGATTTTTGAAGCCAAAGTTTCACAACCAACCAGATAGCTTCATCAGGGTTTCACTTCTAACTTTCATATCTTTTTGCTAATATTTATAATATGCAGTGCCCCTATTCAAATAAACGTATACATAGATAAATATGGGACAACATTTTGGAGTTGGGTTTTGATGGTCCACTAATGCTACAGCTAGTACAGTGTGTGTGTGTGTGTGTGTGTGTGTGTGTGTGTGTGTGTGTGTGTGTGTGTGTGTGTGTGTGTGTGTATACGCTAGTTTTGCATAATAAAATATTAGGTGTTGATTGTGGCCACACATTTTGAATCTTTCCAGTATTCAAATTGTGCATATTTTCAAAACAATATTTATTTATCATCTATATTTATTTATTTTAATAATGATTGTTACGGCATTTTTTCACGTAGGTGCACTAAATTAGAGCAAAGCATTACAGTCCATGTATCTAAAGAGTTTGATTTTTAATTGTAATAGACAACATTATGAACTTTGATTTTGTGTTTGTAATAATCTTTTTTATGTCAAAAAATATTGTTGTGTGTAATTTTTGTAAGGGAGTCAACTCCAACTGCAAACCAATTCTACTTAAAAAAACAAAGTTGCTTGAATCCAAATCTGAAACTTCTATATCTGAATGCGGTTAATTTATAGTAAACTATCAATGCAACGCAAAATATAGATTAAAAAAAAAAAAAAAACACACCTACCAAGACATAAATGCAGCAAAATAACGATGTTACCTGAAAGTAAAAGAAAAAAAAAATTAAATTGTAAAGACTGTATAGGAGACTGACTACACACACTTCCACAGAATTCGGGGCTGGGAATCAGTGCAGTGTCCAGTAAACCTGCCAAACAGCTCCAGAGTGTATCATTAAGGCCCAAGGAACAGATGTGGAAGAGATCACAGGTCTACATTTAGATAGAGCTGTGTTACCACCACACACCGGCCACAGAGTACAGGGCCACAGCACAGCAGGAAATCTCAAATGTATGGAAGATATCTGCAGGATTTTAAGTGTACTCGATTCAAGATCGGGTTGACTTTCTATACATTAAGCAGGGACTATGGTGTTAATGGTATTAAAAAAAACATATAAAATAATGTAATTAACAGAAAATATTAATTACAGTTTAATTTTTTTAAATGACAAAAACATATTAAATTTATATGGTTTGTATTTATATTTTTTATTATTGTGCAAGCTGTTTAAAAAAATATTGTAGGTGGTGTATTCCATTTGGGCATCTAAACAAATATATCAATTTATTACAGTTATGGAGCAAAAAACACATTTGTAAATGTCAATTACAGAACAAATAATAAGATAATAAAATAAAGCTTCAATGTATTTAAACTATAGTGTGTAAGTTTGTGTGTGTGTGTGTGTGTGTGTGTGTGTGTGTGCTGCCGACATGCCAAGGCGAGCAGTGATAGCGGCGCATCCAGTGTAATTAATGTTCTCTGTGCATTGGGCATGGCGCGCTTTGCCACATAGGACGGTCATCCGGACTCCCCCATCTCCCCCATATTCAAATCTCAGGCAACCAGGAGGCAGCGTGATAAATTTAGTAACCTTTTTGCAGGCGTTCCCCAGAGCCTAGCCAAGATTGATGCTTCCTCTAATCTTCTCTCCTATTTAAAGGGGGATATGTATACCACACACATACACACACACACACACACACGCTATAGGTGAGAAGAGCTGAAACTGAAAGGTCAGGAAACCACAAGCACCGGATTCACTTTCAGTTTTGTCTCTCAACTGCTTTGCATTTTTGGGAAACTATTTGATAATAAAGTAGTGTGAAGTATGAAAGTCAAATGACAAAGTAAAAAAAAAAAGACTGCAATAAATTCTTAACGGCGCTTAAACATGACACAACGCCACAGATATGATTTTTTATTACCAAGGTGCTCTAAAGTTGGCAAGGACATGTGTGTCGATGGCCTGACCTGCACCTGTGCTGGTCGGACTCTGGAGTCTGGAGAGTGAACACTGAGCGCGCTCAGAGGCGTGGGAACCCCATTCATCAGAGACCAGGGCTCTTTGTGGGGTTCACCCATCAGATGAGTCCCAGCCTGTCTCTGTGCCTTCGCTTATGTGAAACCATGTAGACGCTGATTTAAGTTTTATTTGAAACTTTTTAAGTATCGCTCTTTTTTCTTTTAAGGGTGTTAAGTAAAAATGTTTAAAGCGCACCGTTTGTTGTTTTGTCAAAGCAACAGGTTTGTATTTGTTTGAATAGCGGGGTCAAGCAACGAAGAAGCCCATAATAAAAATTTGTTCCATTAATTAAAATTAATTAAATAATTAGCAGGATATGTAATTGCATTTATTTTTTGTATATAATGCTTGGGTAAAATTTTGTAAAATTAGATAGCATTAAAAAAACACTTTTTTCCCATCAAAAAAGTAATTCTATGTTAATTAATTTAAAATAGTTTGGCAAAAAAAGAGGGGGATATAGAGAATCGCCTATTTAGAAAAATGGCTGAACTGAGCCCCCAGTATTTTCTATGGTGGATAATTAGTCTGATTATTTTGCTGCAGTGCGCTCTGATTGGTGTTTTACAGTGACGTGCAGCTTTTTGAATGCTGACGTATTTACACCCTGTGAAGGGCTGGGGTCTGAGGGTCCGAGCCGAGGCGTGGGAGAGAGGGTTTCCTTCAGGGCTCTGCACCAATGGCGTCTGAACAGGCCTGAAGCGCAGGACGTAGGAGGACCGTCTGTAGCTATCACTGATGAGTCACGCAGCTTCACTCCTACCTATTGGCCAAAGTCGATACTGACGAGCGCAGGGTGTCCTCACACAGGGCAACTAAAACCAGCTAAGAACTGGGATAAGGTAACTGTATTTATACCCGCGGGTACAATTTAACTATTGTTTCGAGCTGTAATTGTGGCCATTTATGACTTAAATCTGCACAAAACATGTGTCTGTATAACGAGCGGCGATGGTGCTGTTTGTGATCTTTATAAAGTTGTTTGCGTAAATGCACATGATTAAACATTACTATTATTATTATCATAAAAAATTATACAACTTTTTTTTGTGTGCCTAAGCTTAGTAACCACCAAATAAAAAAACAGGGAAACACACATCTCTGTATGCCTTAAAGCTATAGCCATGTTTATGCATGTTCACAGACTTTTAAAGCCAATATTATGCATTTTGTAGTTATAGCTCGATAGAAATGAGTATTATCATAATGATTCGCTACTCATGTAAGTTTTATGTAGCCACGTGTCACTGCGGACAGATTTTAGCTATTGCATTTTCCCTATAAGTACTGAATTCTGAAAATATAAGTATATAGTTATAAAGAATGGTAAAAAGTCTGATGCTGAACAGAGAGACACTGGAGCTTTAGAGGCAGAGACAAGAGTGGTGAAGGGGCTCGGCCTCATACAGGCCTAGTCTGGCCCTCAGCCCATCTGCAGCTCAGACCTGCACTGCTCCTCTAAAGCTGCTTTTCACAGAGAAAGGCCAAACAAGGTAAAACTACAGCTAAAGGGACACTAGGGGAGAGATGAGCCCAATTTGTTTGGACTTGAAAGCGGTGCCACGTTTTACTCGGATTTGCCTGATAGTTAATGCTCCAGTCTGTGGCTAGTCCTTTAGCAACCACCGTACAAGTCCTGGAGCGGATTACATCCGAACACTGTTAAAAGACATAAACTAGTCCAGAGAATCTCCTTCTTTTCAACATTTTGTGATTTCAACTGCAGGACTTGCTTACTGGCTTTTTGGAGACACATGGACAGAACTCCACACCCACACAGAGCTAGGACTTACCCATGGAGAGGTCAGGGCGGCGGGCGTGCACAGGGGCAGTGGCGGTCCGCACGGGTTAAGCGGCGAAGTCTCTTTCTCGGGTTATTGTCCGGGATCCCTCCGCAGCACAGTTTGTCCGGAGGTTCTGTGTGGAGAAGGGCAGAGAGGAGCTTGGATTCAGTCACACAGCTCTGCACTCCCTGCAAGGAGTAGGCGGGCACAGCGCGCAGAGCCCCATTCAGAGAGTCGCAGAGTGCCAGCCTCCCGTCTGCCTGTCTGCCCCGCTGTCTGGATCTCCCCCCTGTCAATCTGCCCACCTTTAGTCCAGCAGAGTTTCCAGAGCCTCCACTAACACGCACAAGTCCTGCTAACTGCTTTCTAACATTTAAAAACTGCTGCTCTCACTCCTGTGCTGTCATGGCCCGCCACAATGGGGAGGCCATGTGGGTTTCCCATGGAGTCGCGTGTTCCTCCCGTCTGGCAGTTAACAAGGCTTTGAATGAGGAATGTTAGCAAACACAGCCACTGAATGTCGGCTGAATGCTAGGCCAGGCAGCCAGTCAGATCGCAGCAATGGCCCGGGCATATGAATAATGCAGAAGAGCCAACCGGGAGCAGAGAAGACTAAGCTCCACCTACCACTGCCCCTTCCTATCTCCAGCTGCCCCTCCCTCTGCTCCCCGCTCCAAACTCAAATGCCTTCACGGGAGGAAGGAGGCAAAGAGAGAGAGAGACAGCTTTCAGGATCTCAGCCCAACTCCTGCAAGAGGAAAAGTGTTACACATGCTACCAATACACTTCTAACAAACACTATTTACAACAAGATATGCTCAAATCGAGTAGGAGCTACGCCATACTTTTTTATTGCTTTTTGTTGTCTTTTGTCTAAAATTGGCACCTGTCCCAGAAAGAAAAAGCCCGTCACTGCTCCGCCTTCCTGCTCCCCTTTCACTGACTGCCCATGAGAGAGAGAGAGACAGAGAGAGAGAAAGAGAGAGAGAGAGAGAGAGAGAGAGAGAGAGAGAGAGAGAGAGAAGGGTGGAGGAAAAGTGAGGGTGGGGCAAAGACCCAAAGAGGGAGAGGGCAAAGGAGATAAGAGCATAAAAATGAGGCAAATCATATCGAAATTTGATAACCGTTTGAGTCAAAAACATTAAAAAATAACTAAAAAAGACAAAAATGGTCCTATACGCACGCAGAGGACTAAAGGTTGTCTTTGCGATGCGTTTGGGGCGCACGATCCCACTTTCGAGACAAGAAATCATGGCGCAGAACGGAAGAGCACGTGGCCGAAAAAGCAAAGCAAACCACAAATGCACAAGAAAAACCCAAAACCTTGCACTCGCTTCGGTTTAACTCTACTGGATACGACCCAAAGAAGCACAAACTGTTTTCAATGTTTTCAAACGATGCCCGGAAAAGACAAAAAACGGAGACTCTCTCAAATCGCCTTCGAAAAATGGCGCTGCAATATCGAAGAGTAAAGCAAAGCCACTTGTTGCACGATATTGAGGAGCAGATCTTGCAGAGAGAAGCCACAGGGTTAAAATCCTGGGACTCGGAGTAGTACAGAGCCCTCCCTCTTTTGGCACACAGCAGCAAAAGGGGAGGGCCTGCCAGTAGAAATAGCAGCGGAGCGATTTTGCCCGCTTTTTTTCAGAGCTGCAGCGTCCTAGCCTACCCTCTCGCATGTGGCCAGGACCGAGGGAGAGGAGGAGGAGGAGAGAGATGGACAGAAAAAGAGGCTAGCGCACAGAGGGGAGGGCCCCGAAACGCACTGTGAGTGGAGGAGAGGGAGCTCAGCTGATGATGAAACATGGACGTACGGCGTGCCATCAGCAGCATCGCGGTGACGTGCCCATGAGCAAGGCGAGTAGGAGGGGGCTGGCCAACGGGGGGGGGCAGAGAGAGAGACTACTTCAGACTAGGACAGCAACAGCAACTTCCAACTATTTCAAACAGCCTCATGACTACGGGGAAAAATATCGAATTGTGATTTTGCTGATAAGTATTGTGCTTAAATTTGCAAAATATTTTTAAAAGGTAAGATTCTGTAGAGAGAGACTACTTCAGATTAGGACAGCAACTTCAACTATTTCAAACACTAGGAGTATCCAATGGCAGAGTTTGTAACTGTAAAGCAAATGTGGTCTTTCAAAAAGCTAAGACTCCAAAAGCTCAATGGAGACTTTATAGAATCAGTTAGGCCAGCATCATGATTATGGGGGAAACATTTAATTGGATTTTTTTTTTTTGTATTTAAGTATTATGACTGTAATTAGATTTGCAATACATGAAGCATAACAATTTAGAAGATTGAAATATGAACTGATACAAGAATCACAAGAATTTCTGAACATTAGTAGAGGTACAAGGGTTTTCTATAAAAAGACAAGATACTTTGTTCTTTGCAGACATTCTATTAATTATATTATTATAGCAGTTTTATAATTGTGCCATAAATGTGATTTTGATTGCGATATATTGCGCAGCCAAGTATCAGAGCACATTACTGGACAGGTTTGGATTGTCTGTTTATTTCTTATGGAAACCAGACTAATAATTAAGCACTGTAATGATTCTGCTCTTTATAATATTGACTTTTTTCCAGATTAACACTTCTATGTGTTCACTGTGGGTGCCAAATAAACAAAGTTTGTGATAAATGAAGGAAAACGGCCCTCCTGACTCCATATTTCTCTCCACCACAAACACGGTAATGAGCTGAGCAGTGCACCGGCTGCTCTGGCGCACAATCAAAGCCAGATAAGCACCTGGGCGCGACCGCCCGGCCTTGATTGCAACAGTGAACTGTGCTATAAAAACCTGTAATATTTACTGCAGTGCGCCCGCTGAGTGCCATTACACAGCCACCCTCACCTCGCTGTGAGGATGTGCCCACAGTAGCAACTCACTAGTGTTGTTTCAAACTCAATTTCGATATTTGTGTATAATGTATAATTTCAATACTAATATGAATAAATGACTACACTTCTCAACACAAAATTATGCTACTATATTTATGTCACCATGTGGTCTTATACTAGTTCTGATGAAGCTCATTCTAAAATTGTTCAGGAAACGTGAAATTTGTCAGATTTATGTACATTTTTCAAAATTCAAAATGAGTTCAAATGAGTATGTAGTTTCACTATTAGTTTTAGTATTGATTCATTAGTATTCCATTTTCCAGTTTTTTAATTTTCAGATTTTGGACGCGTTCTGGACAACACCTCCGCCTCTGCTCTAGTCCAGCTCCCTCCTTCCTCATTCAGCTCAGTGTCCACAGTCCTCTCCCTCACCCACCCTTTCTGTTCCTTCACGTAGCACAGTAACAGGATGTAGCCATAAACAGCCATGTTGTGAACAGCTAGTGCTAATGTTAATGTTAGCTGTTAAGAGGGGACCTTTATAACGTTTTTGCACCGATGCTACCCCACAGGCACCTCTGCACACTGCACAAGGTTACGCACACTCGGCAAGGCTCCACCCAGCTCCCCCCTACTCACTGTGGCCAGAATGCTGTAATGGCCCTCAGCTATTTGCAACAGATTTACCATGGCGAAAATGTTGTCTCCCCTTTCCAGTCTTTCCTAGAAGAATATGCCTGGATAGATTTTTTTCCTCCTTGAATTCATCGACCAAATGGGGGATAATAAAAAGGGAATCACAAATTACTAGTCCTTTTCACGATTAACCAGTATTTGACATGTGAAATGTTTAAAAAATCAACTGTAGTTTTGTTTAAACATAAAAACGAATAGTGTAAGCAAGCAAAAATGACGGTTGGGAAAGCTGCAGCCTCTTCAAACTGCACATAACCAAAAAAGAAGGTGCTACACTGCGGTGCTTGTCCTTGACTCACTACAAAGTCAAATATAACTCAGGTGCACTGTATTCACTGCAGTACTGCCATATTCGAGTTTAAACAATAGCAGAGATGAGAAGATTAGCACGAGTTACAGAGAAATCAAGTCCGGAGGCATGCCAGATAGCACACTTTGTCACTGTACAAAATGGTTGAATAAATATTATGTTATTCTTGATCAGAAAAGTGACCACGCTCTAAACAGCTATCCGAGGACCGATGACGTCACATCTCGCCACGTGTACGAGCCAATAGCAACGATGGCGAGGACAAAACAGGACTACACATAGATTATAACTCAAAAATTTGACATCTAATGCATGCCTCTTTAGCAATTAGCAGTCCCTTGGTCTCCTGTCTGTCCACAACACTGCTCCTGTTGGTCTGTTGTTTACCATTGAAACATGTGGCAAGAATTCAAAAAACTTGGCAGAGTCACTAGCACCGTACGTGGAGAGTTCATTTGAGGATACTGCTCTGGTTTTGGCTCAGTTGCCAACTCCTGACACTGTAGCCCTCTGCGTGGCCTCGCCTCTGCTAGAGCGCTCTGCTAATGCTGCCATTGATGAAACTCCAATATTAACAGCCCCATGTGTGACACCTCCAAGAGTCCACAACCACAGCATTCAAACAAACTGCAGGTTCAATGCAAACAATGCCCCTCCTTTCATTGTTGCAGGTCAGTCACTTTCTACGTGCATTTTTCAAATATTCATGATAGACACCTAAATGATAAACAAACAAAGTCAATCGTGGTTTTTAAAAATATCAGTGGTTGCTACATAAGCCTGCCTCTGCCCACTGTTTCATTGCCTCAAATAAAATGTATTTGGTGGTGACTCTGGTGGTTTAAGAGGACGTCTTTCTGAATCAGCCACAGTTTCTGACAAAAATATCATCAACATAATTTACAGTGAGTAAACAGATACTTCCCTGTGTGCGGCTCTTCAGCCCAAGCAAAACACTTCAGTGGCATTTTGGTCAAATCTGTTATTTTCATTCATCTGAAACATACGAGCAGCATTAAAAAAAGACTCATGAATACTGTTAATTTTGCATAATTAAAATTGAAATATGTGTAGCCGAGCCGTTGTCCTTATTACATACTACACAGATTTTCCCTTTGCTGTCTTTTCAATGGGGTCAAATACATGACCTTTGAGTTATTTCAGAACTAAATCTGTAAAAATTAAATCTTTATTCAAAAATGACATCTATTAATGTATTGAGACTCTGGATTTGAACCTTGTTCTGTGTAAGCGACTTCAGCGCTCCAACTCTGCTCCGCTCTGTCTACGTGGTGGTCGCGCGGGGCCTCTCAGCCGCACGCGCCTTGACGACTTCTCGATTACAGCGTGACCCTAAAGGTCAAACTCTTAAGAGGTTTGAACAAAGGGCACGACCCCAGGGTCAGGAGAGTAACGCCGGGGGCAGGCCGGGCCCCTCAGTAAAGGCAGCGTGCTGTTTGCTTTGAAAGGTAAGGATCACTACAGAGGCCTAATAAGGATTAAGGGGCCATCCCCTTTGGGATGTCACTGGGGCCTCATACATCAGTCTCTATTAACCCCCCTGACCCCTGACGACCTTTGGAGGCTCCAGGTCACAGAAGCTTACACAGTAGAGCTGTAAAAGCTATCACCACACGCCTGCCTTCACTCACACACTCATTACATGGACAAATCACTTAAAGAGGTAAACGCCTTGTCAAACAGGGGCCCGCTCCTCCTTTGAGCAGTGAGGCCTGTTCAGGCAGTACTCCCCGTGTTCACAAGGCTTGCTCACTTCTGCTGGATTGGAATGTATTTAAAAAGACACTCACATGGGGACGCAGACAGTATATAAAAGTAAGCAAAATGTTTTTTCCTCAAAAATACAATCAAAAAATAATAATAAAAGGCAACTGTGTGAAAAAATTTCCTTTGGATGCACTGCTGAGTTGAGAATCATGTAATGGATGAGGTACAAACTCAGAGACCGGATCACAAAATGGAGGAAGAGAGAAGACAACATGGCGGGCCGAGTAACACACTCTCACAGACACTGCTTTCATTCGACTCCAAGAACAACAAATGTCACATTATACGTATCTCTGTGAAAAATGAGCTTTTTAAGTTAAGGCCACAGCCAAGTTCAAGCACACACACAGCAACAGGATCAGAAGAAATTTAAGGTTACCTTCATTTAATCTTAAGATCGCTTTTTTCATACTTCTTCTATAATTATTAACCCATTCTCTACAGCTATTAAAATAATTAAAGGCCATCATAAACATCTAAACACCTAAAAATAATTAGAGGTATGGGTAAACTGTAAAAAAGAAAAAAAGAAGGAATAAAAATGACAGTCAAAATTTTTACAACTTAAAACAACTGAAATTATGAAGACTTTTTTTTTACTTTAAATTACAGTCTTTTAAGTTTTTTGCGTATGCATGTGTGTGTGAGTGTGTGAAGGAAGGCATTTGTGTGTCATTAGTTTTGGTGCAATTCTAGAAAAAATAATTTAGGTTATGATCCTAACACTCATTTTAAATGTAATTAATAATACAACATAATTATAATATAATGTGTAATTAAGTTAATTTAAAAATGTACAGAGGTGTAGTATTATTTTCTAACATTAGTTTTTTCTTATTTTGTCACTAAA
The DNA here is from genome assembly GCA_000787155.1 of Scartelaos histophorus. Classification (NCBI taxonomy): domain Eukaryota; kingdom Metazoa; phylum Chordata; class Actinopteri; order Gobiiformes; family Gobiidae; genus Scartelaos; species Scartelaos histophorus. Next base: position 41,167 of record KN488275.1, on the reverse strand, counting down.
CACAGTGATAGGTTGAGAAGGGCAAAATGGATCTCTTAGAACTTAATAAGAAAGGTAAAAAGAACAGGTAAAAAATTTATAAACTTTTAAATAAATAAAAACGCAGCAAAACCTGTAAATATAAATACAGGCATAGACTTGGTTAATTTGATTACATTTGAAAATCATTAATCCACTAACCTCTGTCTCTCGGCCGAGGGAGCAGACGTAAAAAAAGGCAAAGTTTGAAAAAGGACACCAAACTAACAAACTAGTATAAAAAGTCTTCAAATACAAAATAAACTATTAATAATTCCCCAAGAAGTTCACTTTGACATGTACTTCTTTTCAGCGCAACGTCTCTCTCCTCTGAGTTTGGGCACTGCTTTGGGAAAACCACTGTCCTACTTTCAGTTAACCATGAGACTCCCCTCTCTAGGTCATTCTACAAGTAGCAAAATTATTAGAAAAGTTTGGTTCGTAATTTTAAAAAGAACAATTTGGTCAAGTGAAGGGCATGGGGAATAATTATAAAAAATGTATTTATAGAAAAAAGCATTTTTTTTCCATAACTGGTAGTAGAAGGTGAAATTGAAAAGTGTTTGAACTTTAAAAATGTTCTTTGTGTTTTGGAGAATTTTGGACAGCAATATTGCCAAAACAAAAATCCCAAAACACATGCAATAAATACTTAACAAGAAAATATGTAGTAATTGTAATTAACAAAATATATGATACAACTATAGTGAAAATTTATTTGCATAGTAGTGGGTACTCGGTGTATGAAACAAAGCTTAGGGAGTACTCTATACAAAAAAAGTTGGAACCACTAAAATAGAGTAATACAGAATATTTAGCTTAAACAAGAGATGCTAATTCTGTACACTCATTATAGAATGCTGCATTGTAATATTTTTTGCATTTGTGGCCAAAGTGACTAGCAAAATTATGACTTGAAAATTAATTAACAAATGCGACGATTGAGAAAAGATATCTTGACTATTTTAACAATTTTCTTAACTCTCACATGCTACTGTATCTTACCTAGTCCACTGTAACATGTGAAGTTCTCCATCTCTTGAATCAAATCAAACTTTCTTCCACTGTATAATTAAACCAGTATTTTTCAGACGCCCAGCTCTCATGCAGATCAGTGGTGCCACCTCTTAAAGGGTTCGGACCTGCTTTGGTTCTAGTTGAGTGCCACGTCAGCGCCCCACTGCACCATGCACCAGGCCTGTGACCCAGCTCGGCCCGGATAGGACCAACTAACGCTCCAGCCCCCAACGGGAGACCAAGCTGTGGGATGTGAAAACGTGATTTATTTTAACACTCACGTCTCTGCTGTTATTTCACTCTGTTCTCATTACATGTCAGAATCAGATAGATGACTGAGACGCACTTTAAGCATTAATGTATGTGTCCCTGTGTAAAGTATCGGAAGAAAAATCTAGCTCTACAAATACCAGTGCAAAGTGTGTATTAATAACTTAATTGTACCAAGAGGTTAAAGTTTAATTAAGAAAAAAATCTTACTTTAATTGTTGAATATAAAAAACCCAGTGGCAATAAAAAACCTTCTTAAGTAATAACAACAAATTCACAAAAGATAAACCATAAAGATTTTTCTGAATAAGGAGTATCCGTAAACGTCCTTATTAGGTCTGAAAGATTTTGACAACCAAATCAGTGTCAAATTAGAATCTCTGCAATTCACAAAGACAGGAAATATTAAACAGACTGACTGTCCTCTGCAGAGAACTGCTGTCTCCACTGGCTCTAAGTTCAGCTGTGATTTCCTTTGATCAACTATAAACATACACATACTTATTGCAAGTGGCCAATTAGTAAAAGACTAATTACGATTTAATTAAAATATTTCCTCAAAGTATAAATTTTCAGACCACAAACAGGACTTTTATCCAACATAAAAAGAGAGAAAATAAAGTATGATTGACACACTGCCTCTGCAGACACTGAGCTCTGGTGCACGTCTGTATGACTCCCTCTCAGTGCTCAGTATTACACTGAGGAGTCTGCTGCTCTGTGCACAGACTCTGGTGCTCAGTATTACACTGAGGAGTCTGCTGCTCTGTGCACAGACCCTGGTGCTCAGTATCACAACGAGGAGTCTGCTGCTCTGTGCACAGACTCTGGTGCTCAGTATTACACTGAGGAGTCTGCTGCTCTGTGCACAGACCCTGGTGCTCAGTATCACAACGAGGAGTCCGCTGCTCTGTGCACAGACTGATGCTCAGTATTACACTGAGGAGTCTGCTGCTCTGTGCTCAGACTTTGGTGCTCACTATTACACTGAGGAGTCTGCTGCTCTGTGCACAGACTTTGGTGCTCACTATTACACTGAGGAGTCTGCTGTTATGTGCACAGACTCTGGTGCTCAGGGGTTAAGATGCTCACAGTCATGTGCCTGTCGACCCAACAAAAGCCCTCCACTGTCAGGCGCATACAGATGGAGCAGCTCTTTGTGTGCAGCTTTCACACGTCGCAGCCTCAGAGCTGCCAGGTCTGCGCTCTGTGCCTGGCTACAGGCCTAGCTAGCAGCTTGTAGCACCTGACGCTGGCTTCTCACTACGTTTTACATGGGACCAGGGTCCAGACAGTTCAGAGGAGAATGGAGTCCAAGTCCAAACATAGCGTCCTACAAATCAACAGGATCAATCACCACGAAACACAGAACAGCGACGCTGTGGACAGACCAGTTCAACACGAGGCAGCACTGAACATGGCCGCCAGGGTTCGGTGTACAAGACAATATGTCTGGTGGAAAAGTCTGAAAATACTACTGGTTTACATATATGAATATTAGCCTCACTAAAAATGTTTAGAATCCACAAAATATATATTTTAGACAATGTGGACAATTATGTGTAATAATTATGCTCATTATGCTGTGAATTAATGAAGAATTACATGTGATCCCTTTTTGGACAACATTCTGGGAAAAGCTTTAGTTGTTTTTGTGCCCCTTTGGTTCAGCGGTGGATTTCTGAAAACTCTCACATGAATTCAGTTATCGCTCTTTTTGTAGCTTCCTGTAAAATCATGGCATTGACTTTTACTGACAAAAATAGCTCTGTAGTTCTCTAAATTTGCTCTGGCTTGTTTTTGCTGTTTTCTGGACACTGATGGACCACTGACTTTCATGCACTGTACATTTGTGAACTCTGGGGCTGTAGTCGACTAAAGAAATTCGCTGTAAATTGATTAGTCAGCTAAAATGGAGTAAGGTGTGCAGCTGTTAAAAGCTCTCAACATTTTTAGGATTTTACACAAAAACATCTATGTACACAGGAAAGTACAACAACTTCATAAGTGAAAAAGCAGATTAAACTGTCTAGTCACTCCCAAAACTCCAGTTAACTCACCCCATGCTTTCTCTGTTGTGCAGTTAAATCCTTATAAGCTCCATAAAATAATTAGCCAACTAATAATACATTTGGTCGACTTAACAACTAAAGAACGGCTCACACAGATATTCGCCATACTTTTCTGAGCCCATGTTTTCTTTTATTGTTTGTTTGGGTTTTTTTTTTTTTACATCTTTTCATTTTTAATTCATGTTTTGTATAATGTGGACGCCCATACTTTTATGTATGTTTGAATTGATTTCCAACAAAACAAATAAAATTATTAAATTTTATTCTGTTTGTCCAAATAATGTACACAATTCTGTTTTAATGCTCTGTATCTTTGTAAGGCATTACTTAAGATGTTACAATTAATTAAAACAATATAATTTTGGAAAAAAGTTTAGGCAAGACTTGACAATTTGTACCTTGGCGTATCATGATAATTACTATATTGACTTATCATTCAATATATGAAAGCTGGACAATACTTTTTGAGGCCAGTATTTATTGTGAGTACTTTTTCTTTGTAATAGTGTGTTGTTTTTTGTTTTGGGGTTTTTTTGCCATGTTTCTATACTGTGATAATATCTGATCTGTAGAAGTTTGAACAGCCTAAATCACTTCTGTGACTCATTATAGATACAAATTACTACTACTAGTAAAGTAGTTAATTCTGCTATTGATTTAATATTATCGTTTATCTTCTATATTTTACTTCAGCAATGTATAAGTGTTTTCCATGAGTTTAAACTAAGACTGCACAAACGATCCATATTTGAATAATTTTATTCAATACAATATAGGGAGAAAAATGTGACTTTTTGGCTCTACTGATAAAAAATAAAGACCAAATACAGATAAAATAGATTAACTTCTATATGTTTAAGACCATTTTCTTTTGAATCTAATCTGATCTACTCACTGTATTACAACAGAAATCAGAATGTTAACACTATTCATTTTATCTACCCCCAACCATTATATATTATTGGTGTATTGCTTGCATCACAACATTCGATAGGCCAATATTTTTAGTACAGATAGGGAGAAGGTAAAATTAACATTGTTCAACTGCAGATTTTTTAAGTAATATAGCATGGCATAGGGTTTAGTTAGTTAGTTATAGAAATGATCAGGTTAAACATTTGGGAATTTCCCTTTTGGATATTTCATGACCAAGTACAGTCTAGTCGATTGCGGGTTTTCAGATGACATCACAGCATACTATAGGCCAATATTAATTAATATAAATGAGGGGCCAATATCCCCATCATCTTGCTAAAATAAATATTATTACAATGCAAAATTATGTTGTAAAGTGAGTTATTGGGTTTAGTCAATAATTGAAAATACCAGATTCAACATTTGGGTATTTACCTTTTGGATATTTCATGGCAAAGTACAATGCAATCAATAGGGAAAATTGCCTCTTGCATAATCACTTTCAAAAATCTGTGTTATGTCATCTGAAACTCAGCAATTGGGAAACACTGGTACTTATATCTTGACAGGTCTATTTGTACCATGTCTTCATTATACAGTGTCCATCTCTTATCTGAGGCTCACATTTTCACAGTGTGCCATAACAGCGGTAGTGTCTGAAAAGGCACTTGATGTGGAATCTGTCTGAGGACCCTTGAACAGAGGACCTGAAAAACACAGGACCACCTCAGCACAGACACACGACACTTAAGCTTGAGTGGAGAAACTGCAGTCATACAACCCATTTCTGATAAAGGGCAGGACCAAATATCACATTTTGTTTTGAATTTATAGTAGTAATCGTTTATAAATACTGTATTCAAAGTTTTACCCGTAAATGTTGTATAGTACTGTGTGTGTGTGTGTGTGTGTGTGTGTGTGTGTGTGTGTGTGTGTGTGTGTGTGTGTGTGTGTGTGTGTGTGCGTGCGCGCACGTGCGTGCGTGTGTGTGTGTGTGTGCGTGCGTGTGCATGTGTGAATATGTGTTTGAGTGTGGGAGTGTCTGAAATGCGAAGCTGCACTGCTGTAAAAATGTGTTTAAAGATGTGCTTCTAAACTGTTTTGAAATGTTTAGTGAGGGAAAAACCTCAGCCAGAGACAGGAATTGAAAATTAGCACTAGCTACACACCCATCACATCAGCTACATGTTTTGCCCGTGACTAATGTATAACTGCATTGTATCAATAAATAAATAAAATAATAAATGTTTTTCAAATTGCTGTATATACGCATTTTGAGAATATTTAACAATGCAAAAAATATGATATTTTGTTTTGAATTGTGAAGTTTGGGGCCTCATTTTTTTGTCATGCAATAGGACCCCATGATTTTGATACATGTGGGGTTGATAATTTAAAAGCTGAATATCAACTTGAAATGTGTGTGTAAATAGGACTAAATATGATATGTCCCTATCATATCGCATATTATATATTGTAAAATGCAGAGATTGTGGCTAATTGGTAATGCTAAGACCTAGACATTGACATTGATTGAGGAGGCTCTGCATACTCTAATCAAAGAGATAAGATGTAAGGAAGATGAAGTGGAAACTGAACTTAAAGCTATAGCCTGAATAGCTTAAAACAGGGATAAATATTTAAAAAGTGCTACATTTGAAACATTAAACATTAACATTAAAAATTTGAAATACAAGCTGAAGTAATTATACGTGTGTGTGTGTGTGTG
>KN488275.1:23758-35017 GCA_000787155.1 Scartelaos histophorus | reverse complement strand
AAGAAATTTTATAGCACTGACACAAAATCAAAATGTAGACTTAACCACAAAATCTATTCTGAATGTATAGTATTGTTAAAAAAAACACATAAATAATAATTAAATTAAACCAGGATGAAACACTTAAGTACATCCTTTGTATCTGTAATAGGTCATAGAAGTTAATAATTCAACCTGTTATGGCCCAAATCTTATCATATAGCCAAAAAATAACCACATAATTTCCAGGTTGAAAATGTACACATGGTAAATACGCACCATAAAAATATATATTGTTCCATCTACCAGATATTGAACATATACTGAAGTTGATATACTAATTATAATGACAGGCCTAGACTAAACATATAGGTATACTGTATATTAAAAATAAGATTTGTATATTGTTATTACAAATCTTATTTTTTAATATTATGATAAAGATTTTGGCTATATCACTGTACCATTATGACTATATTACTGTATATGAGTTTGAGGAAAAAATGAACAAACAGGTGCAGTCTTCTATAGCTAATATAATGTACCAAAGGTGTGTACTTTGCAAACGACATCATGGTTAAGGTTCTACTTTAGTAGGGCTGTAATCTTCGACTAATCATGACTCATCAAATATAACAAATAATCATAGTTGTGTTTTGACAATCATAATCCTAATCTGGGCTATATAGACTCTAATCTACATTTTTATAACAGTGGCAAAAAGTCAAAAAGTTACATTTTTTTAGACTTTAGATTCTTATCTTATATTTTAGACACTTTATCCATAAATATTATCTATTTTGAAGCATTCAGTCGTCTTATTTCAATCTTTATTTGAAAAAGAAAACGATCACTGACTTGGCAACAACTGAAATAATTGCTATAATAATAATAGTTAGAAGCCCTATTGTATACTAACTATAACAGATTTTACTCTGGCACACATAGTCCTGAGTTAGACAGTACGGGACCTAAACGCATTTAAAGCCTCATTAATCACGCTGAATAGTGAACAAATAAAGTCAGCAGGATGTGAAACTATCTCTTTCAGTGGTTGGCGCTTTACATTGTATGTTAATTAAACTTTTGTCTGGACAGACTGCAGAGAATTAACTGGCATTTTCTCAGCCAGCCCCCTGCAGTTACACAAAGACACACATATGTACATACATCACATGCTTCAGTTACATACAAGTGGGTGGGTGCAAGACATCCAAAGAGGAGTAAGGGGAGAGTGGGTAGGTGGTGGGTGGTGATGGGGGGGTTCCTAGCGTGTTAGTTTTCTGCCAGTAGTCCCTATTGACCTGTTAAATCTTTGTGACTGGAACAAATGCAAATGGCTCTGACTTGTTCACACAAAATACTAAAGGCCCATTCAAATGAGGGCCCCGGGTTACAATGGAGCAGAGGCAGGGTAGCTCCAGACTGAGAGAAGGGGGTCCCATTGGCCTCTCCACACTTCATACGTGCTGTCTGTATAGAAGAGCAAGCTCCAGGCTCATTACGGACCCTTTATGAACACAGACACGCACACACGTATACACACATGCATACACACACACTTAAGGATAATGTTACTTAAGCCCACTTGTTAGTCCCCATTTAGTAATCTGCAATTACTTACCCAAGCTGCCCCAACTTCACCCAGTAATTACCTTATGAGTAATACCTTGACATTGGACTCCAGCAGACCTGATCCCAGCCTATTATCAGGTGTAACTATAGACATGTTAAAATGTCATACACATCTAGCTTTTTATGAATACAGTAAATTATAACTGAGTAATTTAATTAAAAATCATTAATTAATGTTTTTTCAATTCTTGTTTAAAAGTATAATTTTGAGAACATTTCACTTTTCAAAAAAGATAAAACCATTTTGTTTTGAATTTAAATTGTAAAGTTTAGCAACAACAGCCATTTTTATCGCTCTGAAATCCATGGATAGTATTTACATATTGGCAAAATGTATTTTAAAATTCTAAAATGCGTTTGATGCAATCTAGAAATAAACATACTTACATGAAATACAAAAATAGTTCAACATCTAGTTTGTCAAGCTTGCCCACAAAAAGAACATCATGTACTAAAGCTTACAATAATGTTACAAAAGGCAACACACAGGATTACACCTAAACCACAAAATGAACGCCCGTGTTTTGAGATAGTTTTAAGTAAATGGTTAACTTTTTTTGTAATTTTTACTGTTACAGAGAGTACAGAGAGAGTAGAATTGCGCTACAAGACACTGACCATTGGATAGTTTTTATAATTAAAAATATGTATACATGTTCATTGTGTTTTTCAGTAAAGTAATTGAAAATGAGATGTACAATCAAAGTTGGTATTTTAAATTAAAATAAAGATAACCTTCACATCTGTAGTTTGTTCTAAAAGTTTCAATATTAATGCACTGAACAAAAAAAAAGTATAAAACAGAAACTGCTAAACTGATTTGAACAAAGACAGAAAGTGGTAAGATTCGGCAATGTCAAAATTGTGTTCCAGTTTTGTCCGTGTGCAAAGGGACACCTGTAGAGGTCACACATGAGCTGCTTCTCCATAGACCAGAGGCAGAGGAAGAGCAGACAGAAGCCCAGAGACAGCGCTCTAAACTGGGGCCACTGCAGCTGAAAATACCCCCACCTCCTGCTCCAGTCTGTGATGTTCATTTTACTTTCATTTAGTGCAAATCAGTGCCACTACTTTGAGGCAAAACGGAACTTTTCTATTTTTAAAGTACTGATTACAATTTTTAAACATATGCCAACTCTTTTTACTTCATTATTATTTATTATTTTAAGGTAGAAGTATAACCAAGAGGGCTGCAGCTAACAGTTATTTTGGTCATCAGTATATAAAGAGTTTGATGGCTAAAAATCACTTTGTCCCTTTTTGCCATTTTAATTTAATAATGTGCCTGTTTTTATATAAACATTTTTAGTATAAGTTTAGGTGGCTTTATAGTTCAGAATAATAACACATAATACATAACAAACAGACAAAACACGAATGAAAAAACAGATGAAAATGAGGTGCAGTTATTTGACGGCAGTTTTGAGACAACTATAAATAATACATAACTATGAATAAACTTGAGTCCAGCCACTGCATTGTTCATCTGTTTGTTAACGTTCGTTATTGATTGACTGATAACGATTCAAGACTGCAAAGGAAATGTGACAATTTCAAAATTATTGCCCTAAGTTACCTTTGAAACTTATTCTAACCGATGTCCAGAAAATTCAAATTAAAAGTTAATACGTCTGTGTAATCCTTTAGTTGTCTAGGTATGATCCAGAACAAATCAACTCTGGGCACTGGGCAAATCTAATAAAATCAAACTGTTAAATTTTTATTGATGAAAGAGAAGAAAGAACATGACTATTACTGAAAACTACTAACTGCAATTTCTAACTACCCAGTTTTACAAAACATCCACAAAAACTTGAGGGACGTGACATGACTCTGCCCAACAATAATTTAACAAGCTCAAACCAGCCCGCCCGTCAGTTTCACTGCAACTGACTTGAATATGTGCCACACTACGACCCAAGTTTAAAAGAACTAAAATATAAAACAAAATAAGATGCATTATAATTACAAGAATGCCCATAGTTTAACACTGAGATGGCAAGCTGGTCTAAAATGTATGGTAAAATTTGATTTTTAACTGTCGAAAAGGCAAATGCTTTGACCTAGATTTTGGTTAATATCTATGTAATTACTGTGCCTATCCACACGCCTATTCATGTCACCACAAATGAGCTAAGGTGAAATTAGTGTTTCATAATAGTTTCTGAAAAGGGTGCCATTATTCAGCACCAAACATGGTATGGTTGACAGTTAAAAGCCATAAATTTAGTATGGCAAGTTAATGGATCAAATAATAAATAACAACATTCAGTAATTGTGGATTTTTAAATTTTGCATATTTTAACAACAAAACTCCCGTAGAGTTATACAGGCCCCTGCCCTACTTCAGAAATTATATAATTAAATCTAGAACGTGAACGCAAATGTGGGTCCGAGTCGTCAAAAATGTTCCTCAAGTTGGAGTAATGTTGCAGTCTTCCTAGGAAATACAAGTAGAAGTACAAAGTAGCATTTAAGAGGAGAAGTAAGAGGAAAAAATGAGAAGTAAGAGGGGAAAAGTAAAAGAGTAAAACAATAAAATAAGTCATATATAAACCACAAGAATAAACCACTAAAAAGAAAATCATATCTTAAGGACTGTTCTACAAAAAATAAATAATTGAATATTGTCAAGCTAGAGCTTTTGAGTAAACTTAGATTTGATTGAAAGTATAGTGCTGTATTAAATAAATTACTAAAGTAGGAGTAAAAGTATAGTGTAGCATACTAGTATCATGTAGACTAGACCAAGAGTAAACCAGAACTAGACCAGGATTAAACCAAGATTAGTAGGTACTATACCAGCCATATAAAAGGACAACACAAAAGGACAAAACTGAGACTAAACCACGACTGGAATATACTAAACCAGGAGTAGACCAGGACTAAAACAGACCAGGTCTAAACCAGAATTTAATGTAAGAAAGACACACTGCTAGAACAGGAAAAATCAGAACTGGAATCAAGTCTAAACCAGAACCAGACCAGGACTAAGCCAAGACTAGCAAGTACTAAACCAGACCTATAAAAGGGCTAAACCAAGACTGAAACAGAGCAAGGCTAGGTCTAAACCAGAACTCAGAAAAAGAAAAAAACAGAATAAACCAGGACTGGACCAAGACCAAACCAGAACTAAACCAGGGACTAAACCAGAACCAGATCAGGACTAATTTGAACAAAGTTAGTATTAAAGTAATTGTATATGTAACAGAGTACTTTATGTATTTTCGCTAAAGACAGAGTATTAAAAGTGGATTGGTGTTTTCATTCTCTCAGTACCTCCCTTGAGCACATACAGTTTGAATGGGGCGTCTTTTTTTCCTCCAGCAGCACTCCTTATGAACTCATTGACCCAGCTCACGAGCGGCATCGTAGTGCAGACATCTGTTTGCACTTGCAGCTCAAACTTGACGTGTAGCTGGAGTAGTTAAGAACTCACAAATTTTAAATGTGCGCAAAAAGACAGCACTGAAGACTAAAGACGCATTGTTTCTCAATTATTTTAACCAGAGTCCCCTTCAGTTGCATTTTGTGGCTTTATGCATATTTAGTTTTGTCTCTGATGTTAACTATTTGCTAGTGGGAGTGCAACTAGCAAAAAAATGCATCAATATTGGTCAGTTAGATTAAATTGCTTCACTGACCTATCTCAAATTCACATATTTTAAGACATTTCTAACTGGTTACAAGATAGTTTAGCTTGAAATAAATTTAAAATCTACCACTGGGTTAAATGCAGTTTTAACTAATATGCTAGCTTCAAATAGCTCATGTACTCAACAAGTCAGAAACATACCTTGAAGCAGGTCAAAAAAGTTAAAAAAAGTTAAATTAATATTCTAAAGTAAAGCTTCTCAAAATAAAGGTACAACTTTTCTGGTGTCTCCATGGACAATTTTAGAATGTCTCAGAGTAGCATTAAACTTTTCTATTTCCATGCACACAAGCAGCTCACACTAAGAAAGCATGTTGAGTGTTGTAATTTAATACACAGAATAGAACTGTTTCATGCCATATACGGTGGTATTAAAGATTCCAGTCAAAACAATAACATCTCCATGGAGTCAAGCAGATAGTGACAAAAATGTTACACAGTGCACTTTAAAAATTCAACAAAATGCAATGTATTTTAATACAAGTTTTCATTTTCAAAGTGTACATCAAATTATTGGATATAATTATCTGCACTTTCAATTGCTGACCACTTACCACAATCTAGTCTATTAGTCTATTTATGTGTGTATAGTACTGCGTATATAATAAAAAAATATATTAAAAATTACCTGTTTTCATATGATCTCTCCACGTGTTCTTCTCGGCTTTAACTTCTGAAACAAAGAAAGAGCATGTCAGATTTCAGTGTAATAAAAGTTGTTGAGATTATAGTTACAATGTGAGCAGAGTGTCCCATATGCTGAGGACAGGACATTCCCAAACACAGTGTACCGCGTCAAGGCTTTTCATCTGGATTCTGTTATGTTTAGTAATTTAGTTTCCTATACTCTTTGAAAACGTCTTAAATACTACAAAGGTTTGCCACATGGGTTGATTTGGGGGAGGGATTGTTAAAGATGCACTATGTAACTTTTCTGAAGGAGGGTGCACCAGCATGCTTTGCCATGGGAATGCTATTGCTTTGTCAAATATGTTCTTCAGCTTGGTATTTAAAGGCCCATGTTACGCTCTTTTCTGAACTATGTTTTCAAAAATATACCTGGGCTTGTGTTTAGTTTCATTCACATATGGTTAACACATAAACCCTGCTTATTTAGGGTCTACAGAAAATATTGTGTTCCACCTTTTGATGTCATGTGGTAATACAGGAAGTGCACCATTATGTTTTTAAACTCCACACACCTTCATTGGAATAATTAAAATTATTTTAGGCCCTGGAACTGGTTGTTTTTTATGAGCTTTGGAGAGGGACTAATAATGAAGCATGTGTGAATGAAATAACACAACTCCAGGTATGTTTTAGAGGAAACAATGTTATAACATGCCTTAAATCTCAACATTTTCTGTAATATTTAGGACCTTTAATTATCCAGCTTTAAAAACATGTACTGGGGTTGGTGACACCTGCTTGCCTCCATGGAGAAAGATACGATTAAAACTATATCGAGAAACATTTCAGGCAATGCAATGAGATCGCTATGGAAGCAAGCAGATTACACAATGCAGCCTCACAAATACTTGTATGGTAAAAGATCAGAGCATAATTAAATAGTTTGGATTTTGAATGGAAAAATTGGGGACAGGGTACAACTTCGAAAAAAGCTGCGGTCCACAGAAAACAATTACAATCTGCCAACTCATTGTTTAAAAACATGCAGCAAGTGAGGGATGGTTTAGAGACAAATATGACACTTTTAGTGCTGTAAACCACAATGGAAGATAGATCAAGCTCATTTAGTTGCATTTATATTTCAAGTCAATAATTAAAGGGCCAATAGCTTATTATGCTATTTTCTGATCTACGCTATAATGTTGTTTCCTCATCACAAACATATCTGGAGCTCTGTTTTGTTTCATTCACACATATTTAGTTCTTCCCTGAAACTGAAAACACTTTGTTCCACCTTGTGATGTCAGTTAATAATACAAGAAGTGTGAACTGTGTTTCTAAACTCCACACACCTTCACTAGAATCATAGAATAATTTCAGATCTGGAATTGCCAGTCTCTACTAAACTAAAGGTGAAACAAGCTGTTAACTTGAAAACTCCCACTTCATAACATCACAAGGTGGAACAGAACATTTTAAGCTTTGGAGATGCAGACAGACTAATCTTAAAGGATTACTCAAACATGTGTGATTGAAACAAAACAAAAATCCACTGTTTTTCATGAGGAAACCAGAACATTAAACCATGTCACAAGAGTCCACCTTTAATTTTTTTTTTTTTTTTAATCATATAATTTATTCTCTTTAACACTCTCAGCATCTAACAGTCAATGTACCTTCCATTTGTAAAGCTCATCTAGAATGGCATATTAACACTGTATTTATACTAATGACTATTAAACTGATCTATAGAGGGGTGTATTGTGTGTTATGTATTGTGGTGGTATATTATGTGTTCAGTATGTATTTGTAAATATGTATTTGTTTATATTATGCATCTTCTTCATCCCCCTTGAAAACAGCATTCTGCATCTCAAGGAGCTTTCTGTGAAATTTAAATTCAAATGTACATGACCAGAGGTGGGTAGAGCAGCAAATTTTTGTTTTCAAGTAAAAAGAGCACTATTATACTGTTTCAATGTGTGTATCACAGTATAATTAATAAATTATACACACTTTGGGGAACTGATATGATTAGTTTTACTTGGGGTCATGTGAAAGCGAGGATAAAATCTGTACTGAAAGTAGTTAAAGGGCCTCTACCTGTTTTTTTCCCATGTACTTCACCAAAATTTGTCTTGCTCTTGTGCAGATATGTTGTATAAGCAATTCTTGAGGTCAAAACAAGTCCGCTGTGTGCTTTCTGCATCTAGTTATAGTGTTTTATTTTCTACGCATTAGGGAATCCATAATTAGCATAGTAGTTGTTTTACCATGACCATTCTGGCCTCTGAAAGTTACGAAAGCACTTATCGTGGTGAATAATTTGGATGCTCTCAATGCATAAGGTAAATGAGGAATAACATTGGACCACTGCAAACTGTTTAAAATGACCCAGTTTTGTTTAGTTTTTTCATGTTTTCAAGATAGTAAAAATCAGGTATAGCACATTTAATGGTAACAAGTTATTGTCTCTGGCTTGGAATTCTCTCAATGAGCTTCCTGATGAAGTCTCCTGAAAGCTGTGCCTCATCCGGGTTCAAAAATGCTAAAAGTGCAAAGCACTGGTCAAAGCTAAAGGTTTATCTTTTGTTTACTACATTCCATGGGTGTCCATTCTATCACATTCTGTTGGAATGACAAAATATTTTCTTTATTACCGTTGTCACGTACTCCAAAAAAACATCGAGGTATTCACTTTTGTCATTACAGCCCTCCCCTTCTCTGCAGTGGTCATTTTAGATTTGAACTGGACACACCAGCACAGAGCAGTGGTTCATTTGCATTTGGTCTCCTCTTTCTGTCTCCCCTTCTTTTCACATGAACTGCCCTTGAAAAAACAGCATTCCTTTCAGACATATTTGTCAATCCTACATGAGTGAAACTAAAACAAAGAAAAAGATCATCAGATAAGGCAGCTGGCCACGATAATTACTGCATTGACTTGGCTTTAACATTTTTGCGACTCAATGTTTATTGTTTTTTTTTTTGCAGTATCTTATGATTTGAACTGCAGATGGTCAAATTAGTCACTTCTACGACTAAAACTTAAAGATGCACCAAGTTCCTGCTTATCTCCATGAAGATGTTATTGCTTTGCCGAAAATGTTATGCATTATGGCATTTAACGTTATAACATTTATTGAGTCATTGGTGTATTTGTTTAACAAAAATATGAAATATACATGACCTGTAACTTAACCTAGTGATGTCACCTGCTGTTCTCTATGGATATCTATGTTTAAGGACATATTCAAGGCCATGCAATCTCCATGGAGACAAACAGGTGGCGTACCCTCCCCCAGGAAAGTTGAAGTGTTTGATTTGACTATTTATTTATTACAGCACATGTTACAATATATAATATATATTTATGTTTGGGTATTTATATGTATATTTTCTTCAACAATGTATTGCACTTCAAATTTTGTTATCGTGACAGGCCTAAAATGTAGAGGCATGAAAGAGGACAGACGGAGAACTAAAGAGGAGGGCCAGATTGTGAGGAGCTGAATCAATGCAGCAGCCCTCCCTCTCCCCTTCCTCTCTCCTCTCTCTCCCTTTCTCTCTCTGTCTCTCTCTCCTTTTCTCTCCCTCTCCAATGATTCACAGTGGAAAGAAAAGGCCTATTCGGTGTCCTTATTTGAACCCCACATCAGCTTCCTGTTAGAAAGGCAAAGGAGGAAACACCCAGAGCAAGATGCACACGCACACACTAACAGAGTAAGGCCTTCACCAGTGGATTCTGCACTGGCACTGAAATTAGGTCAAGCACTTATATGCCGTACACGATGATGAGATGTGGCCGCAATTTAAAACATATTAAATGGGACACAATACAACAGTGCATACTATTTGTCAAAATACAAGAAATTTCCAGCTCAATTTTCAGTACTAGCTTTGATACCGCAATTAGAAAACATTCCTTTTTAAATAACATACTGTAATTTTCAACATAAAATGCTAACTTCTTTAATATTGTCATGTGGTTTTGTACTAGCTAAACATATAGATCAATACAATACTAAAACTGTTCAGGAAATGTCAAATTTTGAAATATTTGTGTGAGTACAATACAGGAAAGGCTGACAATTTCGACAATTCTGATACTGGAAAAGGTTCAATACCAATTTTGATATCACAAACACTATTCAGGAAATGTCTAATTTTGTCCAATTGATGTGATTTTTTCAGTATTTATACATTTACAGAAGCACATCCAGATCTGATTAGTATCTGGGTATTGACTTTGTTGACAACCCTTATACACACATGTTGCATAGTACCATGGTACGTGGTAGAATTGAGAGCACAAACTAGGAGAGTTAGAAGAATGACATTTGCTATTTATAACTTTATATGTCAATCAAACGCCCAAAGGAAACAAAACAGTTAGATGCTAACTAGCTGAATTATAATAGGAGAATGTGTTCTATAAAAAGATGTCTATTTGATACTTGTGAATAAACACAAGAGACAATCCGATATGGACTTTTATTTCAGCCGATACCATATCCAATTTCTCTTGTCCTCAATCTGATGATTGTGGTCAGTTGCACTAATTAACTTTTCACATACACATATTATGTTTGTGTATCATATAATACCTTTTAGCTTAATTGCTCTTCAATCACAATCTGAATTCACTTTGATGCACTGAGGACAAGAAATGCGACAATGAACAATAATATCGTATATCATCATAAAAAGGATTGACAGTAATCGTGGATGTTTTATTTAGTCATAATAAAGCGATTTTATCACCAGAATGGGCAGAAAATAGCTACTTATGCATGTTTTCTTGTTCTTCATTGTTTTCACTAGTACAATACTAGATGTAATGATATCTAAATCCCTCAATACGATATATTCACAATACGAATCACATGGTACGATATTTATTGCAATATTTTATGGAGGCTAACAAAATTATGAATATGCTACTTTTCTGCCACCATTAGGATTTAAAAGTGTTTAATAACTGTTATTTCATCATGTAGATGACACAGAACAAAGGATCATGGTATGCGTAGATCTCTTTTTAGCTGTTGCTGCACCCATAGACAGTATAAAAAAAACGGACTAAGCGAGTGTGACATCACCCATGGCGTTTAGCGCTGCTCAAATGAGGCTCGCAATGCTAACGGTTACAAGAGCGAATCTGGAGCTAGGTCTATGTTATGAACAGTATTTTTGACGGACAGACAAGCGAAACAAAAAAAAAATAAGGATCATGTAGAACGGGTTAATACAAACATTTTAAGATCAAAATGACAAAGTTACAGAAAAAGGGACAACAAGATCCTAATGTCAACTGGAGCCAGGGTCAGAAGGAGCTAGAGGAGCCTCCTAGCTAGTGG
>KN488271.1:13777-30295 GCA_000787155.1 Scartelaos histophorus | reverse complement strand
ATATATAAATAAATAAATATATATATATGACAAAATGTACTTTATCTTTCGCCACAGTTAAGTAAAAAAGTTATAATAAAATAAATAATCAAATATTTACCAGATTGAATTGGTTAATTGTGTGTCAAAATGTCATGTTGTTCTGAGAATCAGATGGAAAAGAGGAAGAGTTTTAAGTAGACATTTAAAATTATATTTCTTTGGTGTTTAGCTTTTAGGTGTGAAAAGCTTAGTATTCTAATAGCCAGCTGGAAAATTAAAGCACTCAAATTACACATTGCACTTCAAGTTGATGAAGTCCATTCAAGCAAGGTTTGACTTGCAAAAAAGATTTAAGACAAAATTGCCTGATTCCAGCAGCCCCATATTATTGCATAAACCTGTAATCTCTGCAACTTAAAGTACTTATCATTATTATAAACAAAACTGTTCATGGTCCATTCAAGAAATTGATTTATATCAAATGAAGTCATATTTGAACAGAAGCAGCGTTAAAAGTGTTCTACACAACTGGGCCTTTACACAATACAATGCACAAAGGCAACAATTGGAGATGAGTTGATCCCAGTTTTGTTTTGTTTTTTCTCCAAATGACAGTGTTAGCTATAAAGACTTGTGTTTTTGTGACTAGGCACACTATTGATCTAGACAGAAGATGAACTGCAGCTTCAGAGCACTGAAAGCAAACAATAAAAACAACAGTGTTATTTGGTTATTTTGAAATGATCACAGAGCCACACAGTGTTGGTGAAATGTCATTCTCTTCTGGGTTAGATTTAGCTTGGTGCTGTTGGTTTCTTAAATGTATGATCTTATACAGATCTTTTCAGTATCTTGTAATTATGTAACTATGTAACATTTATGCAAACAGCTTATCTAAATGTCTGTTTTGAGGCTTAAACCACTGAAACACCACACTACTTTTACTTTAAAGCTGCATTATGTAACTTTTTGGTTGGAGATCTGTCACTTGTTTGTTTCTATAGTTATGTCATTATTTATTTATTTATTTATTTATTTAAGTTACAGGTGGCTTAATAGCTCAAAAATGCTTAGTAAAATATACATTCTCATTGTGAGCAGGGTCGCCTCCCCACAGATCTTACCTGTAACTTGGTCTGGTTTGGCCTCCATGGAGACAGAAAGGTTCAATACAATAGTCTAGTTATAGTTATAACATCTCCATGGAGAAAAGTATCGGACGCGCCCTCCACCGGAAAAGTTACACAACACTTTTTAAGACTGCCAATCCTGACACAACAAGAGTGCAGTTTGGATGACCTTTGACCTTTCCAATCAGGCCTCAAAGATATTGAGTCTAGCCACAAGGGGTCAGTATTTTCCATTTACCTTAGGCCTCTCAACAGACCTAGTAGGGATGAAATAGTAACTGAAATACCCTGATATTGCATCTTTAAAAGTCTCGCAATAATATCGTGGGCCATCTTAAATTAATAGTTATGGTGACTTAATAAACTTTGAATTACTTTGCGTATGAACTGCGATATACAAATAAACTTGCCTTGCCTTGGTGCAAAAATGAAAAAAGAGGGAACTACACAGACCATGATCCTTTGGTGTTGTTAGTGCAACCTATTATTATATTATATATTCTATTATAACAGTACCAAAGGCTTTTCAAGGCTTTTCCAAGGCATTTAAAAGAATGTAGCATATTCACAATTCATAAGCCTTGAGATGCATATCGTGAAAATATAGAATCAAGGCTTTTTGAGATCATCCCAGTGGGTTTATCCTTGTCAGCTGTTGATACATGATTGTCAGGAAATGTAGAGAACAATCAGTTGTAACATGACATCAGATATATTTCCACATTGTATATGCTGTGTGTATTTTGCTAGTGCAAGTTTTCCGCTAAATGATGAAAATGTGAAATCTAAATCTTAGCGCTAAGTAACGATGCATTTCAAAGAGCCATGTCCCATAGGTCTGGAGCGATGGTGGCTTTCCAGTGCAAGTGATCATTAGTAAATTGCAGCCTCAGAGAGCTTTCCCCCGCTGCCTTGAAGTTGAAACCTCCAAGATCCGCAAAGAGTGCAGCGAAAATAATGATTTCCTGTGATTAATCCATGATCTAGTGACATGCACACTATGAGTAACCATTACAGATTTGATTATATATGAAAAGTGATTCTTCAGCATCACTTTGAAAATCATATAGCCCTTGAAAAGTTAATGGCAATCAGGAACACTTCACGAGAACCACAAGAAAAGGTCACAACGCCATCTGCATTAATCACATGTTCTGAGCAGCTCCGTGGCCCATTATAACGCTGATTTAGTCCTATGAATTATTAAGAAGAATTAACATGCCAGTTTATAAAGACCATGCATCGCTATTATTACCATCAAAGGGAGATTACGCCAATACATAATGCATGTTTGGTATTGTGCTCATAATTGTGATACTGTAGTGCCAGGAATTACATTATCTCTGGCAGAAAAACAAAAAAGCGTTCCATTAATAAACTGATCTGTGCAGCGCTTTTGTTTTATCCAAAAATAAGCTAAATGTGGGGAAAAACTAAAATAAAAAAATGTGTATACAATAATACAAGAAGCAACTTTTAACACATTGACTTTTATATAACAGTAGCCTCACCTTAATGCCACCCCACTGAAAAAGTAATAGGAGAATAGGAGAAAATGCTAAACTTGTTCTAAATGTTACCAAATGTTTGAAACCTGCACATTGTCTTAAAAGCGCTGTACTTTATTTTTACTGTCTTAAAAATGTGAGTTGGTCCAAAGATAACCCTCACTTTATGGAGTTTTGCCAAGTTAACAATGATCAGACAATAAAACCCATTGTAATTAGATGCAAGTACACAGAGCTGCTTATACAGTATATCTGGGAAAAGACATATTTTGCTCAAATACAAGGGAAAAAATCAGGTACAGGGCTTTTAACTTGTATCTTTTGTTATTATTTGAAAGTTCATAATTAATGACTTAACATACAGACTTTACAGGATGTGTAAAGTCCATATTTGACACTTACTTTGTCCTAATTAGCGACCCTGTCCAGTAGTTTGTGTTGCTTGGCTTGATTCTGTAATCCCTATAGGTCACTTTACTTTCACATTTTCTTTGAGTACGAAGCAGTGCAAAGCTGCTCTCTCTTAAACACATACCCGCACATACTAATGTCCAGTCCTGTGGGGCAATTTATTCAGCTAATATCCTCTCAGTGCCACATGCTGAGGCTGTCTCCTATAATGTAGTGGTGAACTGAGGAGGCCTATAAGTACTATTTTATCTTCATCAGTAATATGTGAGTGTAACATACGCTAAAAGGTCAAATATTTGAAATACCGACATTATGCTATCAAGGCAGTGGACTTTCAAAGGCTGAGCAGTTCTTGCAGTTTTTTTTATAGCATGTTGCTATACTTATATCTATTGGCATTGTGTGCATGTAGAGAAGAATCAAAGCTGCAAATCACATCTCTCTTGAAAGACCACTGAATTGTTGTGGCTAATTAATATGGATAATATTCATCCTTGTGTGTGTTTAAACCTTGAACAGTGTAAAAGAAAAGTTCAAAGGATTGAATCATGCATTGCCCACAATGGTTTGCATCACTTAATAATTTACCTTTTTGGATTTTTTTTCCCTCTGTGCATAAATATTGCATTTACAGCTTTCGATATTGTGTCCTAAGATGCAAGGCAGGGACCTCTATAATTCTATGCATTAGAACATTTAAATGCACAAAAGGAGAGGTGACATGGGAGCTGGCCGGACTCCTCACAAGGTTTGACTGCCCTGGGCCTTTTCTGTGCACAGTTTAGCAATCTTCCAGCTAAGGCAGTCCTGACCTAACCTGGCTGATACCAGATTGATATGTGTGGCACTCTGAATAGACTAGATGCATGTTAACAAATGCTACTTCTGGTTGTAAAACTGCTCTTGGGTGACTTGTTTCCAGTCAGCATTTGGCCATGGTGTAAATGCAGGAGGTGGCTTCTCTCTCAATCGGCGTTGTAATAGAGAAAGGAACACCACCACCCTCAAATGTGAAAGTGTCACCTTAAAATAAAAGTGAAATCACAAGGAAAGCCTGACGTTCACAAATGGCACTTGTTCGACAATGGGGTGGGTTTGTTTCTCATATTAACCGTATCTCAGACTATTTTAATCTGTTTCATGATGACAGATGCATGGGATATTAAGGCTGTTTTTTATGTATAAACTACATTTTAAGAGTGTATGTTTTTGGTTTATGAGTTAATGACCCACTGCACTAAATTAGTTCTAACTGTCTTATAACGACTTTAGGCTTATACCGTTTGAACTGTGTTCAGGTGCCAGGCAAAAGTGAACATTTCTGGGAGGACCTCTCCTAGACCAGACCACCAACACTGCATCACTGGTGAAGAAAGGCCAGCAGCGCCTCTACTTACAAACGCAAACTCAAGCGAGTAAATGCCTCACCACCCATCATGGCCACATTCTACAGAGGAACTATTGAGAGCATCCTGTCCAGCTGCATCACTGTGTAGGGTGGAGGCTGCACTGACCACGAGAGCCCTGCTGCGCATAGTGAAAACAGCCTGGAAGATCATTGGTGCACCACTCCCCTCCCTGCAAGACATGTACACCACCCGCCTCACCCCAAAGCCATCAGAATAGTGTGTGATACAAGTCACCCCACACACAATCTGTTCAGCTTCCTGCCCTCCAGGACCAGACTCATGAACAGCTTCATCCACCAGGCTGTCTCCTTAAGAAGAACTTTTCTCTCATTTTATTATTATTATTTAATTTAGCTTTGATTAAGAGTGAGAAACGGCATTTCATTTTTTTTTTCATATGTGATTATGAAAAATTTGACAATAAACTTTGTGAATCTTTGAATCTTGAATTGAAACCTCCTATCATCTTTAAAAGAGAAGAGAAAACTCTTGAGTTGCGTTCTGAAAGACCAGATCCACTTCACAACCTCTTTCCTGCCAGGCAAAGTTGAAATTTGCTGAAGGAATCGTATAATGCAGGAGTGGAAGCGAATGAAGACGTGTCCAGAAGAGGCTTCTCAGCTGTGATTATCAAATCAGTGGAAACAATCCTGGAGCAATTGAAGCAGCTGACCTGGACCAAAGTGACCAGAGGCGCTGCTCGCAATGCATCAAACCCAGGGCCGGACCCAGGCTACAAAGAGAAGTTGAGAGTCTTAAGGAGAACGGCACCTGGGGCCTCTAGAGACTACGATCAGTCTTTTGTTTGTCAGAGAGAAGTATCCATTATGGACTTTTTATTGGAAGTGTAAGCTTAAAGACATTGTGTTTTTTGTGTGAAACTGATAAGGACATTGCCATTAGAGGCTCTACAGGGTCTGCCTCAAAGACCCTGACCTTGGGAGTTAACACCATCAGTGTTTGTTAGTTATTGTTTCAAATGTTTAGTTTTACTCTTGTTCTGAGTTCAGTGGTTACTATGGGGAGCAGGGAACATATGTATGACAAAACTAAAGGAATAACACCATGTCTGACAAATATATAAAACTTGTTACAATCAATATATTGGCTTGTGTAGTCCAGTTAAAAGGTGGAAAGTACTGTCTAAACTCTAAAGAGATATTAGTAGAAGTAGATATTGTACAGATGCAGAACCCACATCTTTGAGAAATGTAACATTCAAAGTTGCCCAGGCTGGATTTTAAACATGTGTTTTAATCTTCTCATAGTTCAGAATGGCGGAGAGGAGCGGTGATTCTGGTATCGAGGGCACTGACGTCGTGATGACAGGAAAGACTGAAGGTACTTTTGCAACGCTAGTTTAGTTAATGTGTATGTCCCTCCTGGTAGCAACTAGTCCCTTTCTAGACATATTTTTGAACTAATTATAACAAAAAGTCAAGGAATCTTTATATGTGGGGAAGATTTCAATATTATGATAAATGGTTCACTTAACTCTTCAAACGGGAAAGGTGACAAAGATGGTACGGATGGTATTGAAGAAATAGGAGTAACTGATAATTAATTCAACCAGGACCTAGATAATTTTTTATGTTCATAAATGACCATACTCAGAATCAAAAGCATTGAAATTGGCCCTGTACAATTTTTGACCATAACCCTGTTTATGTGAATCTTTGCCTAACAAGTAAGAAAAGATCTAGTCTTTGGAGGTTAAACAGTAACATTCTTTACTACTCAGATATTAAAGATTTAAAAGACACACTAGAGAAGTACCTTGTGCATAATGACAATAATGAGGTCTCCCCAGGGATTCTTTGGGACACACTTAAGGCACTAATAAGAGGCAGAATTATAAATATCTCCTCTTCTCTAACCAGTACAAACTTGTATGTTTGGAAAATAAATTGTCTTCAACATGTGCTTTCTAAAATTAAAATAAAATCTGAAATTACAAAACTGAAAAAAAGAATTAGATGATATAACTTCTTACAGAAAAATAAGCTGTACAGAAAAAAGCTTGTTACAAAACAACAATACTTTGAAGCAGGTGGGGGATCTTATAAACTGAAAAAACAACAAGCAGAGAGAACAATACATAAAATAAATAATCCCTTAAACAACAAATTAGAAAGTGAACCGGAGAAAATTCAGTAATGTTTTCAATACTATTGTGAAAATCTCTACTCTGAAATGTGCATAAATAATAGTGAGCAGACTGATGATTTCTTGACCCAGTTAGACTTACCAACCTTGACAGATGAACAAAATATGAAGCTTCTTGCTGCAATAACTAAAGAAGAAATTCATTTAGCAATTAGGAGACTGAAAAGAGGAAAGACGGCGGGAGCAGATGGTTATGAGCCAGAATGGTACAGAATGATGGAGAATCACTTGATTCCATCTTATTGAGGACATTTCAATTGGGTGATGGAGAGGAAAGAAACACTGACATCTTGGAATGAAGCTATAATTTCCATTTTACATAAAGAGGGAAAGGATATACTTGAAAATAGTAATTACTGCCCAATTGGTGTTTTAAACAATGACTACAAATTATACACATCAATAATATCAAAGCAATTGGAAACAGTTTTGCCACTGTTGATCCATAAAGATGAAACAGGGCTCATTAAACAAAGACACACAGGACACATCAGGAGAGTTCTGCACATAATGCAGCAGGGTGTTCAACAAAAGCAGGAGACATTGGTGATCAGCCTTGATGCTAAAAAGGCGTTTGACTCAGTGAGGTGAACCTTTTTGTACAAAGCACTGCGCAAGTTTGGCTTTCATAAATCAATAATAAAGACAATTTCTGGGTTATACAACAAACCAATTGCTAGAGTCAATTGCTCTAGAAAGAGGGACTTGACAGGGTTGTAAAATATCTGCACTATTATTTGCCTTATATATTGAACCACATGGTCAATGGCTAAGGCAAAGAAAAGATGTCAAAGGGTAATAAGTGCAGGAGAGGAGCAAAAACTGGCATTATTTGCTCATCCAACACTGACCGTACCCACAGTGACTAAAACACCTCAAAATATTAAAGATGATTATAAATGGAAATGGGATGCAGATTGTATTACGTATCTAGTTATTGCTCTACATATACATTTCACTGTATTTTCATGTATGAAGTCAATTCTCTCTCAGCCTCTTAACATTAAATTGCAATTGGACATGCAAAAATGGAAGACTTTACCATTTCTGCATTTACATTTGACGATCAACCTGATCAGAATAACTGTTCTTCCATGAATGCTATTTCTTTTCCAGTATTTGCCATTTACTATACCACATGAGCAGTTTAGAATGGGACAAGGTGACATCAAGGTACATATGGAAAGGTAAAAAAGGTAGAATTAAGTATAAAACCTTATAGAACCTTCCATGTTTAAGAGAATACTCACCCAACTGAGGCCTCTTGTGTGCGTCTGCTCTCCTGTTTACAAGGCAAGATGGAAAGATCTGGAGAGAAAAGCAATTCAGGGGACACTACTGAAAGCTTTAACTGATGGCACAAAAATGCAGGGTAAAATTATTATTCAAGATGACCACGTGACATTTAAAACAAAAGCATGAGTTTGGCTCTGAAGATTTCTTCAGGACGCCTACCTGCAATAAGGCACTATTTCAATTACAACATAACAGTTCTCTCAGCTGACCAGGGTTTCCTACAAATATTTATGTCACTAATAAAATCATTTTCTCCCATAAAATAATTTCCAAATTGTTCCAAAGCACATATTAGAAGTGGGAAAGTTTACAATAATGCAGCACATATGGGAACACATATGTCAAATACATACATATCTCAACAAGGTCAAATTTCTGCCACGAATTCTGTTGGAAAAACCTAATGAGATTTTTCATTCCACCAGTACAGCAGAGCGATCAAGGAATAGGTGATGTCTGTGGGAGATGTGGCAATAACGGTGCTAATTATCTCCATATTTTGGGGGAATGTGAGGTCATCCAAGGAAATTGGTCACAGATTCATCAACATCTGCAAAATGTTTTTCATTTGTTTTCCCCCTGTCATTTTATGACTTGTATCTTAGTAACCTAGTACTTGATGGTTTTAACAATACAAACAAGAGATTACTCTACATTCTGTTGATTGCAAGTAAAAAGGCAATAACACGGAAATGGCTTAAACCTGAGTGGCCAACAATTAAGAAATGGATTGATGTTGTGCAAGAAATCTACACAATGGAAAATGTTTGAAAGTGCAGCTGGACTTTTTTTTTTTTACAAGATGTGGAGTATGTAAAGAGTGTGAGAGAGTGTGAGAGAATTGGGATGTTTTGTTAGAATTGTGAAAATGGTTTCCTGGCTCCCCAGCCTTATCTGAAAACCTTATAAATATAAAATTATAAAAAAAAAAAAAAAAAAAAATCTGCACATTGCAATGTGCAATCTGCTTTTTCAATAAAAAGTCAATTTGAACAAAAAATAAATAAATAAATAAAAAAGAAAGATGGGTCAAATGCAGAAGACGAATTTTTCTCATACTTAACCTAAGTATGAGGAATGTGTGTTATATATTTTAACCTGTGTATTTAACCTGCCATTTTAAATGTTTGGCTAAAAGTTATACGTTCGTGCTGATAGAAGACTTGAGTTTTTGTGACTGATGTCCACTGTAGCACCTGGAAATGTCTGTGGTCTGTTATCCAAGTACTACCCAGGCCCAGACTTGCTTAAGTTCTGAGTTCTGATGGGATCAGGCTTTGACAAGCAGGTATTTATTTATTCATTTTGTCTGTCTGCACTAATATTAGGTGTTATCCTCCACCTAATAATACCTTATAAGTCAGTCACACCATATAATCCCAAATTAGATTAATTTGCAGGTAAATGAAAAGAACACAGATGTCTGAAAAAGATAAGCTCTCATGCTCCTAGATATAGCCAAAGATTCAGCCATCTCTCTGTTCTTTGCATGTTCTCCACATGAGCAGACGTGTGTTTGAGTTAGGTTGACAACCATAGCATGCCTAAATCATCTTGGCTCCTGAATGCACACACCCACTTAGCTTCTCCGTGTTGATCAGCTAGCTTCACACAATTGATTTAAAGTGTAGCCACCAGCCAACAGCCAGTTTCCCTCTCTTGTGTTCTCCAGTGGATCGATGGCTAAAAACACTCTCATTTTGTTGCATTGTACCACTAACTTTTGAGAATGTGTTTCTATGGTAATGCTTTTGTGTCATTAGTGCCTGCTGCTAAGGTTATCTGAAAGGTGAGCAAAACAGAAATTGCATGGCTTGAGATACTTAAAAGTGTGGTGTGTTGAATTCACAACATTGATCTGATTTTCACTCCTGTTCCAGGTTCATGTTCCTGGTTAAATAAAATGAAAATATTACTTGAGTGATAAGTGTGTCCACTGCTTTTGTGATTAAAAATAAATCACCATCAGAATTGTTATCAGCATATTTGATTTGAATATGTTTACCTCATATCTGGGGATACAGCTCAGTCATGTTTAGGACATTTAAAAGCAGAAATGTATATACAGTTCCTTTAATGTTTCTGTAAATTATTCTTTTTTTGACCCACATCGCTTTTACATTTCTTCAAAGAAACTCAAACTTTCACTTGTGCAGTTAGAACACACTTTTTGCTATTACTCAGGTAAGAAAATAATACCACATGGCAAACTACATGGCTTTAAGGTCTATCACTAAATGTCACTAAATCCTACACAATTTACAAAAGGCAAAAGATCATAGTTCTACGGCGTAAAAGACAGTCACACGGCAGGAGAAGTGTATCTAAAACCTCTTTGATTAGTTCATCACAGGAGAGGTTTCTCTGTTTGAACTCTGACCCCAGACGGCTTACCTCCTCTCAACATTAACCTTTGGCTCTTTTTCTTCCTGCTGTATTATAACGGCAGGTAATCTCCAGTACTGCTTAGAGGCGACCTCGTGCACTGCATTAGTTCACAGATTTCTGAAGTCGTCTTAAGATAAAAAAGTAATTTCTAATACACGGATTAGATAAGGCCCAACAGAACGTCTGCAGGCAATTTGGAAGTCTGTCTCCCACCTTCCATTCTGTCAATACAATACAGCAAAGTGTGCTTAATGCTATAATCTATGCATACTACTCACTCATGCCTTTAACTGTGGACTGTCTAAAGTGGCCTGCAGTCTGAACATTCACACGAAAAAAGAAACGCCTCTGGGTGATGGAGATGAACATTTAACATTTCTGTAGTTTCAGTCACATTTTTGAAATTACATTTTATCTTTATTACAGATAAAGACCAATGAGAATGCAGGAATCTCTTCTTTATGATATATTTCAGATACATTACCTTTTGATATTTCATCATTTTGAAGGCTGTTGGTGATTCAGAAGATTGTATATTTTCCTTTTTTACTATGAAACACACAAAGGTTTTATTCCTGTAACTTCCAGGAATGAGAAGATGACAAATTATCCAAAAACTTTGCCTAATTTGTTTGTTAGATGTTTCATTTAATTTATTCTTGTATTTACAAACTTAAGCAAGAATGGATGGAGATAATTTATTGAACTCAAACTGAACTAAAAACTTGGCATCTTCAGTTGTTTATGTTTATTTTATTCCAGGTTTAATTTTCAGGAGAGGACAGGTAGGACAGCAGTGCTGGTGTTAGTGAGTGGGTGTCGAGGTTGAGACCAGTATCCAAAAATTGTTATTACTCATTCCCATTATTATTAGCTGTAGCACAAGAAGTGAGGGGAAGACTCCTTTTTCTTGGTTTATGACAGCACATATTTTGGTTCTCAGACCCCTGCAGCCATAATGCTCCTGTCAGGTGCACCTCAAAGTGACTCACCAGCCTCTAGCTCCACTCTGCCTTCAGCCACAGCCCAGGCACAGCCAGCCCCAGTCCAGCTGTGCTGCAGGGGGCCAGGAGTCTGCAATAACCCCCCGGGCTCACTGGTTCTGCTGCAGGGAGAGTTTCATGGTCAGGTAAGGAGGTAAGGTAAGGTCATCTCTGTTACTCTGAATGTGCACTAATGTTGGGGATGGTAATGTTGTGACCTGTTAGAAAAACATTGTAATTAGAAAAACACTATAATGTCATTTAATATTGTCCAGATGACTTAACCTCCTGCAATATAATTTACCTAACTGGGTGACGTGATTACAAAGACTGTACTACCCGAAGCTTCTCCTGCTCTTTCAGCTTAGCTTTTCCTGAATAACCCCCCTCCATTTATCAATGTTTAAATACAAAAGCACCGAGGGTGATAAAAGAGCATGACACTCGCAGCAGGAAGGTCCATTTTTGCCCCTGTAGCCCTACAGTTCCACTATTATACATTGTATAAGGCCATTTGGACTTCTGACAAGTTCAACCAAGCAAACAATACGCTCCACACTGATTAAAAACACAGTACATCAGCTGTCCTGGCAGTAGAAGGCACTACCATACAGCCCCAGTCTAAGTATAAACCTTTTCTCTCCTGTTCCCTTTGCACATCTCATTAACTTAGTGGTGCACCCAATAAAATTCACAAAAGGCTTTTAATGGGGCGTTTTTTAAAAGTGGCTCTTCTAAATGTAGAGCCGTCTTCAGCTAAACCATCTTTCCATCTCAATAAGGGAAAGGACTACATCAAAAGTAGACAGTTTAATACAAGCGCAGTCCGATATTTAAAGAATATGAATAAAACATGTAGTCCTAAAAGTTTCTTTTCAAACTCTATAATCTCAGTTTGTAAATCCATGTCCATTGTTGCACATGATGCACGATGTATCACGTTTTCTTTAACTTTTTGTGAGATGACTCAAAGTGTCCTTTGTGTCATATCAGAAGAAGCAGAACACTGCAGAGGCCTTGATGTGTATCTCCATATGTCCATGTAAATGAGTTCAAACACTGTGCAGCCTCCTGAGGACTACAGGACCCCAGTGCAGCTGAATACTGCCAAAGTCTCATTACAGAAGCACCCTCAGACCTCCCAGTCAGGAGGATAATATTGTGTTTAGACCAAAGAGCAGAGATGCACTAAAAGAGCAGTTAGCTGTGAGAAGAAACTAAATATATATTTTTAAAAAAGAATTATTTTTAGATTGAGATCACTATAGATCATAGAACTAGAAGACAAAGTTACCCATCCTAAAGCTGCACTATGCAACTTTTCTGGAGGAGGGTTGTGGTTACTGCTTTGGCTGGGAC
This sequence comes from Scartelaos histophorus, assembly GCA_000787155.1. NCBI lineage: Eukaryota > Metazoa > Chordata > Actinopteri > Gobiiformes > Gobiidae > Scartelaos > Scartelaos histophorus. Next base: position 17,663 of record KN488271.1, on the reverse strand, counting down.
GCGCCTCAGTATAGCATTAAACTTAACGTTTTCAAGGCTTTTTTATACCTTTAAAACACAAGCAAGATATGATTTTGGTGGTAGTAGCTCAGTTGGACCTCTAACCTGAAGATTTGCAGTTCAAATGCTCTTCCCATCACAGAGCAGTCAAGCTGGTTAGCGGTGAAATACCAGCTCAACTAATGTGTCCTTGGGCAAGACAATTAAACCCCCTTATCTTCAGTGGCTGTGTACTCTGATTTATGATGGTGTGTGTGTGTGCGCGCGTGCGTGCGTGCGTGCGTGTGTGTGTGTGCGTGTGTTTCTGATGTGAATGGGAGGGGAGAGTTACAGACGATGGGGTAAAGGCTCGGTAGAGATTTGGGACCAATGATGATGATTTTAGACTTGTTGCAGTGGAGTTTGAGGAAATTGGTGGTGATCAAGGATGTTATGGCAGAGAGGCAATTTGAGAGGGTGGAGGTGATGGTTTTGGTGGAGAGATAAAGTCGTGCGTCGTCGGCATAGCAATGACATTTTAGTCCATGTTCTTGGATGATTTTACCAAGGGGAAGCTTATAGAGGATGAAGAGGACGGGACTGAACACTGAGCCTTGAGGGACTCTGTGGGTAAATGTGATGTGATCGATTTGTGACTTTCATGAGGCTTGTTTCTGTGCTATGGTGGGTGTGAAAACTGAACTGGAAGGATTCATTCAACTGATTTGAGAGAAGCTGATCTTGAAACTGGATGGACACGGAATGTTCAGGGATTTTGAATAGGAATGGGAGGTTTGAGATGAGGCAGAAGTTGTTTGGGTTGTCAGGATCCAGATCGGATTTTTTGAGTATGGGGGTGACTGCAGCACACTTGAAGGGGGGGGGAACGGATCCAGAAGCGAGTGATGAATTTATAATGTCCAGGATGAGAGGGCTGAGGTAGGGGAGAGGGGATGCACATGAGGACAGTTTGCTCTTGCTGAAGCATTCGGTGATTGAGATGGGTGATAAAGAGGACTGGCAATTTTGTGAGGTACTGAGCAGGATAGGTTGAAAGTAAAAGCTGGGAAGAGTGAGGGTAGATAGTTGCTGTTGGAGGTTGTTGATTTTGGAGTGGAAGTAAGAGAGGAAGTGTCGCATTTGATGTGGTGGAGGAGTGGAAAATATTGTCCATGGACTCGAGAAGGTTGTCTACAGTGTTAAACAGTGAGTAGGGGTTGGAGGAGTTATTGAGAAATATGCCAGAGTAATGTGCTGTCTGGCTGAGAGTGCGATTCTGTAGAGGTGGGTAGGGTCCATGTAAGCTTGAGCAGTGTTACTCTGGTTTTCTTAGAGAGTCGTTTTCAGTAGCTCACAAAGACGATTTGCAGTTGTCCATCATTCATTCAATGACCCTGCTTACAGTGAGTTAGGGTTAGGGTTAGTTACAGTTACAGTGTGCCAACTTGGATTCAGTGAAAGAGGATCGCTGACATTATGTTACCAATGCCTTTTTAAATGCTTCAATTTAATTTTTCCTTTTCTTCCCCAAACACTTTCTATTGTATGTACTTTTTATCGTATGTGCTAATATATGTAGCCAAAAGAGGGATTTTTCCATGGAGGGCATTCGATTCAAATCTAACAGGAAAAAGCCAAAGAAAAGAAGAAACAGAAGATTGTATCACAGTGTTTAATACATGAAGGCACATTCATCAAATATATGAACGTTGAAAATGGTGCTCTTAACCCAGAGGCTGCAACGTCTAATGGCATTTTAAACATGCATTTGCCCCCGTCTTGCCTACTGCGTTATATAAGCTAAACAAAGGCAACTTTCCACCAATCGCAGTCAAGATGCAACTTTTATAAGAGATGATAAAGGGAAGAGGAGTACAGTGGATGAAAAAGTGTGCCAACGTCTGTTTGTTTGAATAATGAACATGACCTGATACGGTTGAAAGAGACACTAGGCTCATTTTAATTTATGAAGCCTCACCCTCAAGGTTACACAATACAATAATTCTCCAATGAATTACTGGAGAAAAATTAAGACAACAGGGAATACATGTGACTTGAATGAGTGCACCAGTTGGAGCCTGAAAACATAATTAGAGGAATAAAAATGTGGTTAAAATGAAGACCTGATTGGAGATTTTTTTTCCAGCTTGATGACATGGAGACAAAGTAACAAGCAGCGTGCCCTGTGGTGAGAGGGTGAGTGGTTGACTGTTCACATCACATTAGCATCGGCTGGATTAGAATAGTGGAATTTAAATTACCTGTAGTCGGCCGGCTCTGTAGTAGAAATGAACTGTGAGCGGAGACTTCATTGACCTTCTATAACTTCATATCCGCTACAGTAAACTAATGAGTGTGAATCTATAGTGTCTGAAACAAAGTAAGTTAATAGGACTGTAGCCGCCAGTGTTTTCATGTAATTAAGTTTGTCTTGCTTGAGTAAAGATATATTGTAAATTCTGATGTTAGGGCCAAAATAAACAATAGAATGTGTGCATCTAAGCATTTTTATCCTCCACATTCCAGGAAGAAAGGCTGCATGCTAGTTGCACAACTCCACTTTGGCCTTTTTAAGATAAAAACTGAATTATTAGGATGCTAGGAATGCGATGGGAAAATGCGTTTAGATTGCTGCAGACAGTTTAAAATGAACTAATCCCGTTTTTAAGATAATTAAAAATGAGGGGCTTTAAATCATCTGTAGCATCACAGAAGAAATTAACTGTAAACAGCCACATACAGATAAATCTAGAGTAAATATGAAGTAAAATTTGTCTTTGGAAAACTATTTATTTATATCATTTCATATATTTTGATATAGTCTTGCAGAAATCTCAACTTGCAGCCAGTTAGTGTCACTATTTGATTCATATAATTTCATAGTTTCATAGAAATCAATTCAAATTAAGGTTGCAGCTATAAAATTTTTGCGCTAATTGTCAAGGATGTGGTGATTTTGTGATGTTGATATTTGTAGCATGTACACTGAATATGTAATCATTATTAATATTACAGAAGTGGAGGTATAATTATATATAAAGGCCAAATAAACGATACCGATCTGATATTCACATTCTATATGCTGTTGTATAATTATGGTGCTTTGTTTTGGGTTTTTCTTCCATTGACATTAGTGTGCTGTAGCTGTCACATTAACAAAGTAGTCTTACGCTTCATACATCTGTCCCATTACCTGTATAGAGCTTAAAAGCTTCTTCCCCGTGTGAACCTTGAGCAACATGAATGAAACTAATGAGCTGCCACTTAAACCATCACCCATTTAATTCAAACCAATCACGTCAAAACCTCTCATTTGGTTAAGTCATTTTTTTTCCACCTTCATTTTTCAAGCTAATTCTGATTTATTTTTTAAAAGAAAGAATCAACTCCATGCTGTTTGGAGCACTCACGGGCTGATTTGAACTTAGCTGCTAATTGCCTATTTAAAGCTACACCAGCCAGTTATTGCAGTGACTAACTGTTGACTCACGTAGCTCTCTTCAATGACACCCAGCTGCCACATAAGCTCACCCAAGTACAAGCCAGGGACCCATTAACCAGCCACTGATCCCAAATACTACACAGAGCAGATGAGGGGAAGCTGCATTACGCCCCACGAAGCCCCACAGACCTTTTTAGACATGATTTTCGACTTGCTTTGACACAGCGAGCGGCGCCTTTTACGCGATTACAGATGATCGTTTTCTTTACCCAGAAGATATGAGATGATAGAATTAGATTACATTGGAGTCCTCTGCCTGTCTGGAGGAATTCGTATTAACCACAGAAATGCATTTGTGCCGCATCTCATATCTGTAAATACAATATAACATTTCAAATTAGATGGATTCGGTATGGCCTTCTCAGAGGTGGCGAGAATCTGTACATTATTCACCCAAGTGATTTG
>KN488271.1:0-13741 GCA_000787155.1 Scartelaos histophorus | reverse complement strand
AGATTTCTGTTTGTAAAGCACATTTTTGTATCTCACCAGAAGATTGTCATATTTTGTACGGGTAGCAGAGGTAGAGGTGTTAACAATAGCACAGTTGTAGTAATGCATAGGGCGTAAGATAAGGGAACCAGGAGTGAAAATGAGAACTTTTATTTGTCCATCTGCAAGACAAATTAGAGGATAAGAAGTTGTAGTAGTACTAGTAGTAGTTGTGATATTGATTTGCAGCAAACTAATAGACTTGATGGTCTAATAGTTGAAAAATGGTCTAATAATTGTAAACAGCAATGTATAAATCCCTTATTTCTTGTTCCAAATTTCACGACTTTGTGACTCTGTATGTGACTATAACCACTTTTACCATGTTCATATCATTTCACACAAACTGGGCTCCACAAAGACGTTTCGGGGTCCTGAGTTCACGTAAGACCTTGGACTGATAATCGCCCGGTGTACACTCAATAAGAAAAGGGTATAGCTCTTGGACTATACACTATAGTTACAATTGTATGGAGTTGGCCATTTTATGCGGTTGGTGCGGTTACAAGCCCAAAAAATGTGCTCTCTGCATTTGACTTTACAAATGAATTGAATAATGAATGCATTAGAGTTTATCCGATAGGCAATGCAATATTAGATGCTTAATGAGTACAGTTCTTTGGGAGTAGTACCGCCTTTACTTGAGTAGTTGCTCTTCCCCCTCTGGCCCTACCTCACAGGGGTATGGAGATGTCTAAACACAGCGGAATATATTAGGCATATTTGTTTTAATTAGCATGTTAACCTGGAGCGTCTACGCTGTAACAAATTGTGATTAATTAATTTCTCATGCTGTTGCACCCAGAATGCTGATGCCCTGTTTACGCCTGTGCTCTGGGGTCCTCCTGTTGTTCATTTCTATCAGTAGAGGGCACTTTAATACTGTCCACAATATTTGGCTAATTTGATACGACTAATTAGCACCGGCCATTCCCTAACCTGCAGCATGCATCATTCCGAGCCATCTAAGTTCATGCATTTCCAGTCTGCAGTGTGCGTGTTTACTGGGTTCATTATCTGTGATCATGCATTTAACATAGGTAGTCTCTGAAGGCATCCCGGGGCCTAATCGTCAAATTAAATTAAAATCGAAAGTGGATTCTTCTGAGGTTTACCCTGATGCAAGGCCTTGAAATGTGCTGGTGCCGATTCATAAAAAGGCAAACATGGAACTAAACAGAAAACATGAAAGACAAGAATCTTATACAAAATAAATAATTCAACACCAGTATAAAACAATATGGCGTGAAACTGTATTCAATTATAATTTCTTTTTGAACTGAATAGAGTTAGAAATCTGGAAACAAAACCTTTGTAACAGTAAATCTCAAATCATTTAGGATGAATGGACGCAAACAAATAGTTAAATTTTGCTTTTTAGAAAAATAATTGTATTTTTTTATGTTTTCCTCTAATGAGTTAAAGTTATGACATTTCAGTAAGATGATATTTCTGCTTTTAGAGTCAAAATGAGCTCCCATTGGTCACAACTCACAAAACCTCAACACGTGATAATTTGTTTGTGTTCAGTCGTGAATAAACATGACTTTGTTATTTGATAGTTGCTGTATTATGGGCTGTAATACTACAAAGATTACCATAAAATTATTGAACAATCCCGCTCATATATCCTGGTGTTAATTATACGCTTTCAGAAAACACATTATGGTAATGTGTTGTATCCATCTTGTTTCGAATGGGCATTCTAATTAGCACATGCTGCTAAGTGCTAACTGGGTTTGGATCTTGTTTGGCAGGATTTCCAAAAACAAGGCATTAAGTCTCACTGTTCATTATTAAGAAGAAAAAACTGCATAACTACACAAGTTAGAAAATAAAGTTGCATTTATTGAAATATAACTAAATGAAAGAGGCCGGAAAGTTATTAAAGTGAAGTGAAAATCCTTTTGTGTGTGTGTTGGTCCATAGGTTTCCATTATAGCTTTGCCGCTTTAGTAAACATTAGTGAACATTTAGAAGAAACCAGAGTATCCACTGCATATATTGCTGTATACATATTTTACAAGATTCTCAAAACCAATCGACCCCGTCACCCCCTCTAGAAAGAAAATAATCATAAGGCCTCAACCATCTAGCTCCTCCTTCATGGATATGTCCGATCTCCAAGTCCCTTTTCCACTCGTTTCAGGCATAAGGATTCTGATGCGGCAATGGTGTAATACTACTAACACAATTCTGATCCAAATATTATCATTTTAATTGGATAAAGTCCTCATAAAATCCTTCAAATCAGGAAGGAATCGCCACTAAACTGTCCCATTCAAAAGAGTTAGGAGAAAACACAGATTATAGCACAGCAAAGGACCCAGTAGATGCTTTATATATGAGCAAACAAGCTTCCTATGACACTTAATCAATGCCTATGACAAATACTTAATAGAGAAGATGAAATAAATAAGACATCAACGCTCTTTTAAAACATTGCCCATGATTGACACCATTATAAAGAACCAGAAAAGATGAAGTATGCAAGAATGATCTTTTTCTTTTTCCCTGATTTATTGAGTATCACTATTTTCTGATGTTTTAATGTTTGCTCATTACAAACATACCTGGAGTGGTGTTTTGTTGCATTGACGCATGTTTAATACCCAAACCTTGCGTATTTAGGGTTAGTTTTAGGGTTTCTCAAAGGTAAAACACTGTTCCACTTTTGATCTCATGCGTGAGGCGGTTTTAAGTGGGTTACTGCACCTTAAACAATCATCGCTGATCTTCTTTTGGGAGCTGCTTTCATCTCCCGTCTCCACTCTTCGTCGGGACCTATCCATCTTCCTGACCCGCTCTCAGGCTCCCCCTTCAGGCGGTCTGGGGGGTGCGTTCTCAGGTGGGGGGTCTTGTTTTAACAGCCTTTTCCCTCTTCGTACCTGAGCCAGCTGGACTAACACCTGATCACGCTGATATCTGATTCTCTTCTCCTGGCCTGCTTTGGCACCGCGACAGAGACAGTTGGCTGACCTCCCGCTCAGAAAACACAGCAGTTTCTCTAATAGATTTTACTTTCAGTGCTAAGTTTGCGAGGCATTATCATTCTCAAAGTGGGCCCAGTCTGATTCGCGTGACCCTGTAATCTTGCACTATCAAACTAAGAACTGCAGAGGACTAAGTGGATTTTTCTGTACCGATCATCTCTCATATTGCTACTATGGGCTTTTGTTCTCATGTTCAACTTGTAATAAAATGTTTTAGTATATATCGCCTACTCTTTTCAATATCAAATCTAACAATATCTTATTTAAATGTGTTCAAATGACATTGGCCTTAGTGAGAAGTTAAAAAATAATAATGTTCTTTCTGTCTTTCATAGCCTTTTGAGATTTTTGTTAAGTTTTTGACTTCACAGAATTATGAAATAGAGCAGTCCTCCTAAAATTTGAAGGTTGCAAGTTAAAATCCTCTCCCTTTCAAAGTCATATACTGCCATGTGTCCTATAACATTGTTAAATTAAAGGTTAAAGGATGTGAGACATATTAGACTGAGTGCAAGACTACAGGATCTCCACCATAGACTGTATAAAGAAGTGCATTAAGGGAATGTCACCCATTGCATTTGTAGTTCCATATTAGGAGTAGGAATAGATTTACAGACAAAACAATGAAATAAAAACCACCAAGATCATATACAGTGGGTTAATACAAACATTTTAAGACCACAATGAGATGAGTTTTTTCAATAGAAAGTGATGTTGATGGAGCTGGAAGTGCACCCATGCTCACATCCCATTTGGAATGCAGCATTTAGCAGGTTATCTATGTCAATTTATGTATATGCCTACAGTTTATGGTCTGCACACAATCAATCAATGCAGATCACAGTGTAACAAGCAATTATTTTATTTGTATTTTTAAAATTTATGCCAAAACAGATATGCAACGCTGATGAATTTTACGTGTATCTGTTTAAGAATAAAAAGGTCCATGGAGTGAGAAAAAAGAAGTGGCTGTGTATAGGTGAAAACTGAAATTTTATTAGTAATGGCGTCTTAAATGCAAAAGTAAATGCAATAATACTCAATGCACAAAACAAATTCAACTTTATGTAGGTTTGTGGGAAGGGAAAACATTTCTAACATGGGTGCATAACATTTTTACATGGGTTTAATATGTCCATGTCTGCAGCCCTGCTTGGACTGACCACTTCAGATCTTTAGTTCTATAAACAGCTTTTTGCTTCAAAGTGTCCTGATTTGGTCTACCACCTAACAGGATAATCTCTGTGTGAACATGAGTGCCTTAATTGGACAGGAACCTATCCCCTCATTAGCACAAGAGAGCAACTCCTTATGCGTGTATTTTTCTTGTATTTTAATTTCAAGTTTAATTTCCACTGGAAGCATGAACCCATTATTTTGACAGTTCACATTCACCGATGTTTTTTTTTATAATGCGCAATTAAAAATATCATTATGGTCGAATGAAATGGCCTTGAGCTCCCAAAAATCCACATTGAATCAAGAATCAATTAGTGATTATACATACAGTTAGATACAGTGATTTTACAAATGAGACCCAACATTCCAACCCAACCTTGAAAAGCATAACAGGACATAACATTAACCTCTTTTTGTTAACATATACATTATCCAATAAAAACTATTTAAGTCTAAAATGATGTCTCAGTCCTCACAAATTAGCCCCCCAAAAAGAACATGTAGTGTGGGCCTCCAATTCCAACACCTAAACTGAAATGAAATTAGGGTTAGGGTCACTATACTGTTCTTTGAGGAGAATTTTTTTCTCCATTTGACCCATTCTTCACTGTCGCTGGACCAACTTTGGCTTGACCTCCACTTGCTCAGGACTAGCAAAGCTGGTGGATTTTACCTATCCAAGGATTCCAGGATTTTTTGATGAAAAATTAGAATCGTTACCACAGTAATGAACAATTCTAAACATAATCTCACATCTTCTGAACAGTAAAAAGTCTTCAAAATGTTGCCAATAAACAAGAAGCTCATGAACTGTGCATGTTTCGGGTTCTGTAAATCAAAGCTCAGAATTTCTCTTTGACTAAAACACAACTCAATCCCAAATGTTGTTTACATAACATTTTATTGGCCTGTATTCTGTAAGCTCATGCAGTCTTTTTGTACTTTTACTCACGCTATGGGAAAGTGCATGTGGCTATGGGGTACAGACAACTTGAGAGTTCACCATTTCAACTAATTCAATAGAGGAAATTTAACCCACAACTTGATACTGAGAGACACAAACACTAATCGCTGCCAGATAATGGAATCTCCACCTTTGCTTGCCGTCAGTCTTTGGCTTTGAGTCTTGCACTAATGGTGACTTCAGCCCCTTTTGGAGCACTGTGTGTTCTGACTACATCATGAGACTGCCTGCGGGCTACACGGCTCTTCATGTGGATTAGCCTGTCAGATGTGAGTCTGTACCTAAGCGTGTGGGCCCCTGGCACTAACCACACTTTGATTGTCAAGACACTGGTGAAGGCTTTGGCGTTTGAGTTGGGCGGACACGACCTCCCCGTGTGCCCCTGTGTCTGTGTTGTGCTGCTTTGACAAGAGCTTAGTGACGACTCCCAGATAGAGGGATATGGGCTCTTTGAGGACTGAACGAATGAATTGGGTTACATTGGAAGGTTTTCTGTACACAAATATTTATACAGTTTCAAATCCAGTTTGTGTGATCACAGGGTAGTGTGTGTCATGTGCTGTTTGTAGGCTTGTCACAGGAGGGGCATCTGCCATAAGATGTATTCACTTTTCAGCCAAAATTCTCCCCACAAGTTACCATTCATTAAACATACATATTGCTCATTGGATGCTCTCTCTTCTTTTTAACCTAAACTAGAATGCATTGTGTCCCCTTGTTGCCATAGATACATTATTTTGTTGGAAAGTGACTCATGAGCTGAGGCAAGTACTCGTCCAACCTCATGAGTACGTGTCTGTAGTTGGTTAGGACCGAAGATGCTTTTGACACAGAATGAGTGCTGCTTTTAAGAGTTTGGACTACAGCAGCTATGGTAAGAAAATTATAAATAATATCTAGTGTTAAGTGTGAATAAATATTTCAAAGTTCTTTGATTGTCTGGAAAGGCACTTTTTAGTAACCCCACTGCATCTTTATCTGTTGAAATGATTTAGCTTTTCCCCTGAATTATAATTCATTGACATGCACCCTTTAAAAGTATCAAAATTCAAATCATGTCTCTCCCTGAGAGGATTTTTTAAAGGTTTAAAGTTCTTTTTACAAGATAGCTTTGTTTCATTTAGAGCCGTCCAATTCCCTGTAGGTCACACTTGTTTAAAAGACGGGTGGACAAATGTCAATGAAGAGAAGAAAGAATCAATCCAACACATGCGCGCCTCTTTTTGGCACTTTTCCTCTCATTTTGCAGTACGGACCCATAGCACGTCTCCCAGCGGAGCTCTCCTGTCTAAATGTAGACCCACTCACATAATTAAATGTGTCAGATGGTGTAGTGCAGAGTAGCCCGCTGCCTGCAGGCTTCCGATGGCTGTAGATCCCTGACAGGAGCTAGATCTGAGCCGTGATCCTGCCTCACATGAAAACAACATTAGCACTTTTACCTTTTGATTAAAACCTCTCTCCCACTCTACAGGCTCAGGACTGAAGCTGTGCGCAAGACAGAGTGACTGACATGCCCACAACAAAGTCTTCTCATGAAAAACAGATAATAAAACCATTTATTTATTTAAAACGTTATCAACCAGAATGTTAAAAGTAGGCAAATTCTCCCGGGCACAAGGCTCTAGGGGGAAGCTCCAAAGCAGTGTTAATTTTTTAGAGATGATGAAAAATGGGAGCCTGGAGCAAAAAGAAGAGTTCACCTAATGGGGTCTTTAAGGTGGTCCTGCTGCTGCGGTGTTTGATGTTGTTTGGACAGTCACATGATCAGAGGGGAGGCTTACCACTCTGAACAGGTCTAATGAAAATCACTGTGGCCTTTAGTCTGACATGACAATACTACTACTGCTAATCACTATGAGGAGTAATTAGTGAGCGCGCTCAGCCTTCACCATTCTTGGAATCAGACTGAAACTGAAAAAGTGGATTCTGTCCACAAGTCTGTCTTCTGTCAGGAGACTTGTTAGGATAATTTGGGGAGTCTAAATAGTCCAGAGGAAAGTAATTGTGTTAAAATGTTCAAATAAAGTAAGTCTAATTGCACGGCTCTTGTATCTTGTCGAGGATATAGATTGCAACCATTCAGGTGGAGGGAAAAAACAAAGCATAGTATAAATATATCCGCAAGCGGCAATGATCGGCCCTTGCCCATGCCTCGCTCAACAAGGAAACGGGGAGCAAATCAAAAACCTTCAATTATCCTTTTTAAAACAACAACTTTACAGCCTAACCTACACTTTCTCACAGTAAGAATGAAGGTATCTATGGCAATATATTGAAAATAACTTAGACAAGTCTTATTTATTTGCAAAGAGATGGGAAGATGGTAAATGCTCCACTAGGAAAGTTTCATAGTGCTCTTTAATACAGCTATTATGGGAATGAACCAAACCCAGTGAAGTTGCTCATTGGTGGTAGAGCTTATTAACACACAGAGGGTCATGTTTATGGACAGCACAATTTGCTTCACTTTCCTGATCATTTTTTTGTCTATTAAAAATGCTAAGAGCTACACAATAATTGCCAAGATAGTAATACGCCTGTGTATTTTAACTTGGAACAATGGACTCCTCATGAATTGATCTTCCAAATGAACATTATGCATCATTTTGGATTTTGAAGACGAGACATATGCATTGTCCATACTAATTTAAACATGCAGTAATGTGACCAATATTGTTTCCATAAATACAAAGAGTACGTCAACCAGTGTCACTTTCAAAAGCTCCAATATATTTCCACACGTCTCTATAGAACCCACTTTTCCGTAGCCACATGAGTATTATTTGGAATATTACATTCTTTTTCTTCTCTTCAAATAAAACAAAAGCTGATTAGTGGTATATTCATCATTTCCACAGTCAGCGTACCCAGGTGGGACTGTTGGAAGAAGAAGTGATTTCATTTCCATAGGCCCCCTCTCTCTCTCTCCTTCATCTCTCCCTTCATCTCTTTCTCTCTCTCTCCCTAAAGCTTTCCGTCTCTCTTTCTCTCTCTCTTTTCATTACATTCCCATAGCTTCTCTCGTCGCCTCATTTTTGTGGACAATCTGTCTGCTGTTCCTAAGGCCTGTTTTGTCAAGAGTTGTTAGCCGTTCGACCCTGGGGAGGTGTACGGGGAGATGCTATTAATCTTGTTGTTCCATGTTTTGGGGCTTGTACGGCGTCTGTGCATTAGCCAATGTGAAAGCCCAGTGGACTTTGTACGAGCAGCCACATAATCAATGATGTAAGTAAGTGCAGATTATCATTGAGACTTGTAAAGCAGGGCAGCCTCGGAGGTCCACGGTGTCACCTTGTGAAAGATTGGATATTGGAAGAGACAGGGGCACGCACTTTTAGATTTCTGATAAATTAGCTAAAAATAAAAGATAGCAAGAGCTGATGAATGGAGGTCCCGTGAATTATGGAAGCATGCTGAGGTGAGAAATTTAATTAAAAAGTAAAGAACAAAATGATACAATTTTGTTTGAGAGGCAATGTGAGGGTTCTCACTTATTAATTAAAACAAAAAATTCAAAGCGGGGAGATCAGTGTAAGCCCTAATAAATATGGCATTGTTTTAATTTAATCAATAATGAAATATTAAAAGATGAAGAACACATAAATAAAGGACATGACACAGCAATTAAAACATACTTTATATTAGATCTTGCACATATCCAATTACACAATTAAATAAAATTAAAAAAATAAAATAAAATAAAATAAAATATTTGTTTTTAAAAAAGTGTTAACGATGATAAATGGAGATAGAGCAGTTTAATGTCATTCTATGGAGGTTTTTGACAAATCATGACATCACATGATTCATGGAGCCCAGCAACAATATGCCAATACGGGCAATATGGGTCTAGGTTGCAAGGGCATTGTCCAAGCAGAGATCCCTAACTCTCATCTCCTCATACACTTCCTGGACCTTCTCCGTGGCTCCCCAATGCAGTGAGGTAGGTTAACCCCGAGGCTCTTTCTGCTATGACATGCCCAGAACACGTCTCCTCTTTGAAGGAGAGATGAGGTCTGGTGTATTCTAGTTCCTCCACGTGGGACACAACCTGAAAGAACAACATGGGGCCAACCTCCCGTGGACCTCCTGCTGCATACATAGCCACGGGGAGGCTTTGCAATGTGCTATAAGGCGGGAGTGCAAGGCAAGGCAAGGCAGGGATATGTATCTGAGCCACACATTATATGCATTCATTACGATGGCCTGTCAAAAGAACACAGAACGTATTTCCATGTGTAATGCATTGCTGCAGAAAACATCGTCTATGCCACTGACACAGCAACACTTAACTGTATGAACCACAGCTTAATGAAGTATAAACAGCAGCAAATACAGCTCAACAAAACAATTAGCAGCTAGTGTCAATAATGTGTCCTAGTCATAGTTGTTCTATTGGACTCACTGCAGATCAAATGTTAAGACCCACACATGTAAAAGTAAACAGTATATTGAGTCCAAATAATATAGCTCATGATAGTGAGTTAACTACAATATTGTCTGTAAGTTGCATTAAACACAGGATAAACTTCTTACTGTTGTAGCACAATGTATGTCATATGAGGGTTGAATAAAATGTACAGTGATTATAGAAATAAAAGTCTCATTTATTCTTACAAAGACGTCAGCCCGTTTCGACCTATGAGATTTCATCAGAGCTTAAAAGGGAATAACAGGCAACAAGAGTTCTTAATATGGAGGCATATGTGAGAACTTGTCTTAATTGAAGGTAACTATGTGACTTTTCTCGGGTTTCGTAGTATACCTTTAAACTTATATAGCATTTATACTTTTGCAGGTGTTTTTGTTGCTTAGAAATACCTTGAAAAACATGTATTCTTACTATGATCTGGGTCACGTCTCCACTGATCTAACTGCTTATAAAGGAAATTATATACTTAACATGGATATATATCTTAAGTTTAATGCAAACATCATATGCAAAACAATATCACCTCTATCTGCACAATCTGCTTTCAAACCTTCCTCCAAAAAAGTTTCATAGTGTTTCTTTAGCGTTGCCAGATAAGCACGGAGCACCTTGACGGGGTCTAAGACGGGTGTGGGAAGAGCTGACAGCGCTGATCCTCGATTTCTTGCAATCTGTCAGAAGGACAAAACTCTGCTGATGCCTCGCTGCTCAAATCGAAGGAAACGCACCCAAGATCCCTCCGATCAATACACTACATCCATGTTCTCATGATCTGTGCCCAGTATGGATCAACCTCTCATTTTATATTTAGCACAGGGATGCTGAGGTGAGTCATGGATTATACTCATCATATAATTATACTTAAGCATTTGTTTATCCAGCCAAGTAATCAAACCGGTGTTGCTTGTGTATCAGTCCCAATACCAGATACAAAAGGAAAATACAAGGATGACAGGCGTAAACCAAGTGTGCAAAATCTGTAATATTTGCAAATGTATTATTACCCATACCAACAATATCCAATCCGCATACAAACTACTGTATGCTGTAGGCAGAGTAACTACTATCAAAAGGGAGAAGACGTAATAAAAAAATACAGGCCCGATTTTGTCCATGTACTACTCTTGTCTTGGGGAGTTTTATGTGCACTGTGGATGATTTAATTTATTTTAAAAGGAGAGGTTTTGTGAAGTCATAAATATATTCCCATTTTAAATCAAGTCTGTCTCAATACAATATGTGGAATAACAATGTAATCTCAGTTAAGTTTATATTAAATCATTTGGGAGGGCCATTTTATGAATTGGTCTCAAGGTATTATTTGAGCCTGTAATAACTTGCAAAATTAGGATGTCGCTTAATGTTATTTAAAGGTGCATTATGTCACTTTTTGCTTGTTTCTGTGGCGATATAATTACTCTACCTTACATTTGTTAAATTATGGGTGGCTTTTTAGTTCAAAATTACCCAGAAAACAGAGTGAACATTAGTTTAGATAATGCCTGCAGCTCTACATTATAACATATGAATCAGAATGACAGCATGCTTTAATATTATATATAATTGCCTCAGTACATCTCCTAACACATCAATACATGTCAAATTAAGACAAAAGTTCATTGTAGAGTCTCTGTACCTGTAACTTGGTCTGGTTTGGTCTCCATGATGGTTGAAAGATTTTATACCATATTTATGAAACATCCCAGACAAAGCAATAACATCTCCATGGATAAAGCTACACGGCTATCAGAAAAGCTGCACAATGCACCTTTAACATAACTACTGCAGTAAATGACTATATGATAGATTATAAGTTAAGTATTATTTTGTTGTGGTCTTATCGGTTGGTCCAAATCAATGGAGTGTTGCATTAGAAAAGGCATCTGACATAAAATCTATGCCAAATCAGTATGCATGTCACTCTATATTGCATTCTTTACTTTTGATGTATTATTATTACTTTGGACATGATGTTATACCTATTCACTAGAATTATTTTATACAAAAAATGTCTTACTATATAGCATGCTTACATTTTTGACCAATGGGACCATATACCTCAGTCAGGCAGATTATAATTGTAGAGTGAACATTAGTTTAGATAATGCCTGCAGCTCTACATTATAACATATGAATCAGAATGACAGCATGCTTTAATATTATATATAATTGCCTCAGTACATCTCCTAACACATCAATACATGTCAAATTAAGACAAAAGTTCATTGTAGAGTCTCTGTGTTCTGGTACTTTTGCTGCAGGCAGAGGCGTATATATATCAAGGTGATGTCTGGTTGTGGATTTTGTCTCACAGTGTTAGTGATTCGAGGTGCAAAGTGTCTCAATGCACACGGCATGTGATGGCACATCACGGGAACATATGCATATAACCTGAGGCCTGCTTTTAATGAGCCTTTAGATAACAAGAAAACTACCTTATATTCTGCGCTCTGTCCCTCAGAAACACAGCTGGATGTATCAGGATGTAACAAGAACACCCACTAATTAATAAAGTATGCACTCATTTCAAATACGGCTCTACGGTTACAGCTGAGGTATATTTTCTGCATTGTAATTATTTTGCTGATCGGTTTATCATGAATATAGGACTTTTGCTCAGTTTGACCAGTGAAGTATATGAGACAATGTGACATCATCTTAATGTAATATTCTTAAAGATTAAAGAGGATCTGCACTTAAAAACACATAACCACATATATGTTTTGAAGTCTATGTAGGGCTGGGTAACAAATGACATTTTAACAGTTTTAATTTGAGGTTAAGTCATTTAATCGTCATGCACACTCAAAACCTGATTAATAGCAACATTTTTGAAATGACATGATGACATGTAAAATTTCCCTCTGATCATGGTCTCTTTGATTGCTCACATCAGATTTTGCAGGTTACATGTCATGTCAAGGTGCACTGTTCCACACAATGGCATTACACATATTTAACACTACAGAGACAGCAGGTTACGCTATAGGGCCAAGTTGTATGCCAGATCTGCGGAGAGGCAAGTCCAATCACAAGAATGGAAGTCAATAAAAACAATTAAAAGATGGATACATTTAATCCCATACTAGAACATTCCAGATAAATCAGCAACTTTTTCATGGAGACAAACAGATGGTCGCCCCTCTATTAGAAAAGTTACATCATGCACCTTTAAGAAATCTAAAATGTTCAGAAATCAGATTATAGTCTTAGGTTGTTGTGTGCGTGTGAACAAGGCCAGTCATGTGTTAATAAAGATCCGCAAGTGCTCATATTTTAACGATCAAAGCTTCAAATTAATCTTTGTGGAAATTAAAATGCATTATCTGTCATTTGTGGTTATATTTTTCCCATGTAGTTAGACTTCTTTGTATTCACCAAAATGTGTTGATGTCATTCGGTTTATGTGTTCTGTTAAATTTTGCATTCCAGCCTCCTTTACGCAGGATGTTTATTAGAAAACCAAACCTTGGTTGTTTTAAAATATATCCTGTTCATTATGCCCCACACTGTGACTAATTGCCTAATTAACGGAGTACTAATTACTAGGTATTGTGTTGCAACTTCAAGGCTAAAAGTGATGTTCAAAACAATGGCAAAGGTTTTTCTTTTCAACTGGTGACAGCAAAATGATTTGACTAAAAACAGAAAGCTAATTATCTATGGCTATTAAAAGGATTTAAACAGCTCAGGTAAACCATTCTAATGTTTCTGTTATGTTGATATGGCCTGAAACTGCAGCATGCATCTATTCACTCTTGTCAAAGCTCCATGGTCGCAACCTCTGAACTGGAAATAACACACGACATGCTCAAAGTCTGGCTTTAAAGGTCATTCAACATGCACCAATCTCCATGTTTGCCACCAATCCCCCCTCCCCCTACGGGCCCCAGTTTTTATTGTGACGAGGAGGGGGACTCGGCTGGGGCGCAAATCTGTGTAGGATCACCATTTTTTAGCAAAGCAAATAGGTTTAAGTATGAAACCTATCGCACTGTCATACTAGGATTCTCAGATATTCCTAGATTTGATTTTAGGCATCTCCTTGAAATGTATCATCATAAGTAGTATCAAACTTAGTGCTTTCGATGTTTTTCTGTTGTATACTGTGAGAAATTATTTCTGGTTAAT
>JACN01100932.1:0-12926 GCA_000787155.1 Scartelaos histophorus | reverse complement strand
TTTAGTTCTGGTTTAGTCCTAGTTTTAATGTAGCCCTGGTTCAATCCTGGTTCGATCTTGGTCCAGTCTTAGTTTAGTCCTGGTTTAGTCTTTAGTCTTGGTTTAGTCGTGGTTTAGTTTAGCCCTAGTTCAATCCTGGTTTTATTTGGTTCAATCTTATTAGTCTTTGCTTAGACCTGGTTTAGTCCTGGTTTAGTCCTAGTTTTAGTGTAGCCCTGGTTCAATCCTAGTTTAATCTTGGTTCAGTCTGGTTCAGTCCTTTTTCTACTTTAAAACACACAGGTAATGTTCTGGTCTAATACTTTTCCCCTCGCACCTGTATAATAGTCCATTTTCTTTTCTCTCTCTGTATCTATATTTCCCCGGGCCTGGTTTTGTTGTCTTTTTTTAAGCTTTATCTTGTCTTCTGAGGTTCTTGGTGTGAAATATTCAAAAATGACTGCTTTTGGAGACAAGAGGAGCACTCTGTACACCTCTGAACCTCTTTGCTCTTTCCTGTTATTCAGCTCAAGGTAAACAGCCACAGCAGGGATGTGGTACAGCGCTGCAGGACTAAACCAGGCTACCAAATCGGCAAGGATGGATTTTCACACCTCACTTCCACACACACAAGGACACACGCCGAACACAAAGGCTTCTTCCTTTAAAAATCGATACGGCGCGTTCTCCGGATAGCCCCAGGTTGACGGCGGCGCGTTTTAGGACCGGGCTGTTGTGCATCGGTGACGTCCGGGTGTATTTTTATCTCTGCCAGAGCGTGAGGCTCAAACGGAAACGCTGGTCAACAGGCAAAAAACGTAAGAAGGAATCAGGTTGTTTTGCGGTAACTGACGAAAAAGCATCGCAGATAACTTCATAAACGTGAAATCTGACTGAAATCAAAAGTATTCTTGCTTTTGTTTATTTCATATTTCAGCGTTCTCTTTTCCGACGACTTTTTAAGGTGCAGTACTTGTTTGATGCTACCTTAGCTTGGTCGCTTTTATAAAACACGTTAAATAAAAGCAGAATAAAATAAAATAAATCAAACAATAGAAAAAACAAAAAAGACGCAATTTGATTTTTTCCACCAAAGTTATGCAGTTCTAGTAGTAGCAGTAGCAGAAGTAGTAGTGGTGGTAGTAGAGATAAGTCGATTTTTAATACAAAATCAGAGCTTAAATCACCCATAGTTGTATTTGGAGTGATTTGTGCGTGTTTGAGTAATCTTAAATCGCTTATCGAACACCGGCATAAGGGTTGCGTAGTCATTTTGGCGCAAATGTCAGCTGTTTTCTAGCATGGACTTCGTTTTGGAAGTTAATATGCGCCCAAATTCTAACGTAATGATCCAGGGGTGTCACAGATTGTAACTATATAGCAGACGAAAGACTTTAAATGTTACTGTGTTGAATAAAAAGTGTGTTTTTTTCCTATACGGGATCTGGAATCGAGCACCGCGCCTCGCCTTTAGCACTGCAACATACACGCGCGTCAATACTAGCATTTATGTTTTACTTCCAGCCCTTCATAAAAGCGCCCAGCACAAACTAAGGGAGAGTACTGAAAAGCTCTGAGGACAAAAGCGCTGATTGCGTATAGAAGTCAAGGCTACTTTATCTACTTCATTTTCTATAGCCTTCCACCAATCCTTGAGTTATTATTGAGCTACAGGCGGAGGATGCTATTGTGTGTCACGTGGAGAGTAGGGCTTCTCCTGTGGGGCCAGTCTGTAACACAACACCACTGGTCTTTTAATACAAGGTCCTAGATTACGCAAAATTGCCTCCCGTCGGCTCTCGGCGTCGTTATAGTGGCGTTTCCTCATCAAAATCATCCCTAAAGTTGTGTATTCATTCACGTATCTTTGAGTAATCCTGCGTTATTTGTCTGTCTACGTCCCCAAAGCTTAAAATGCTTCAATTCGACAGCTCATATATATAAAATCGCAAAGGAATTTCTCAAACAAGAGCATCGCAAATTGCGTAGTACGTTGAATAGTGCAAACCCTGTAACCTCCACTGTGTAAACACTAGCACAAAGCAATAGTAATATCAGTACAGGCGCACAGTAGGATAAACAGTAACGGCAAAGGGACATATCAATTTGAGTAATCCTGCGTTATTTGTCTGTCTACGTCCCCAAAGCTTAAAATGCTTCAATTCGACAGCTCATATATATAAAATCGCAAAGGAATTTCTCAAACAAGAGCATCGCAAATTGCGTAGTACGTTGAATAGTGCAAACCCTGTAACCTCCACTGTGTAAACACTAGCACAAAGCAATAGTAATATCAGTACAGGCGCACAGTAGGATAAACAGTAACGGCAAAGGGACATATCAACAAATCAAAAGAACTGGGACATCAAGGACAGGGGGCATCCGGGCAAATTGTGTATTTTAAGTGTACGGTCGCGGCAATGCAAGGTCCAGGTCAGATATTGTGGGTGGGATGTGGTTTTCTGAGCGTAGAAGGAGGGGAGAAAATGTGCTGGCGTGTAAGGACCTGTAACTTCTACCTGAGCGCAACAGGTGATGGTGATGGTCAACACCTTTTTCAAATCAACAGCTACAATTCACTTTTTATTTTGTAGAAATCAGCAATTTCTGGGGTGAAATTATCCAAATATATATCCAAATGCCTAACCCTAAACAGTGAAGGAAACAAAACTTAACGAAGGTGTAAGAAGTTTAAAAACACAGTGTATGACCTGATCTGGGTATGTGTTTGTATGGGAAAACAGCAGAAAGGAGAAGTGAGTTATGAGTGCGTTAGCTAAAGATTTGGTATTTTTGGTATTTATGGGTCAATGACATGACACGTGTCCAATTGCAATGTCTTCACTTAAAAAGGTTCAGATTGCAATAATAATTCCTCACATACCTGTAGTACCTTTGAACTGCAAAGAACCAAATACATTTTTTTTTCAGGAATCATTAGTTATTCTGCATGTTTTTTGTACTTAAAAAAAATGTCCTAATAAATCTTGACAATTTGCAAGTAAGACGGTGTGCGGGATTTTTCTATATGTTCTTGAGTTGCTCTCTCTCCTCCAACGCACCCGTTTTGAGGAATTGATGTGCAAAGTTCTCATCCTTATGTACTTAAAAAAAGAAAAAAGTTATGTGGTGTGACCATCCGCCCTTAACGGCTGATTTTTAAACTTATTTTAAAATGACTCTAAATCTAATTTCATTTATTTTCTTTCTTTTTGGCATATTTTCTGATTTTTTTTTGTATTCCCACATGAAATTTCAGCTTTTTTGAACAAATATTTCCCCATAATCTTCAAACAAATATTGTCCGAGCGTGCCCATTTTTTCAAATATCATGTTCATATTACACAAAACTTAGATTAACATCCCAACCATGTTTTAGAAAATAAAACAAATTTTATGTTAATCTCAGTTGCACCACGACATTTTTTAAGGTCATAACCAATTAATGTAAATAAAAAACACTGAAAATGCTGAATATAAATGCAGACCTGATATTGCAAATATTTGAAAAAGGTCAATAGAAACAAACCTTAAAAATGTGCGTGTTGAAAATCCTTATACGTCATAGATCCTTACATGTAAAAAGGCAGATTAAACTCATGATTCACACGTTTAATCAGTCTTTATATAAATACTCCCAAGCGCTTTTTTCCTTGCATAAATAGTTGTTTTTGCTTGAACTCCAGTTCCAGTGCATTTGTAATCTCGTGAGTGCAGTTTAGGTCAGATACATAAAGATAAGTAATAGTTTTGAGAGCTTTTGACGTGCCCCCTTTTTAGTAATCGATCTTTAGTCAACGAATAATTTCTGTAGCCAACAACAGCACTAGAGTAAGCAGCGATATTACACAACACAGAGGAAGTACTGGTCCCTTTAATAACAAGGACTGGTAATTAGGATGCAGCGGTGGGACTGGGGCATCTCTCATGTGGTTTAAGTGTTATTTATAAGCTCGAGGAATAACTAACGACAATAATAAGGTTTCAAATGTTACATACACTATGCATCGGGACGGTACGCTTTAGCCTATTTAAAATCGATGTTTCTTTTTCCGGGATTACGCTGATTGCAGATCTTTACGCAGGCAGGAAAGAGCTACTGAAGCACTATTCAATTAAAATGGATGAATGTACTCTTAACAATTTTGCTTAAAAAAAAATCTATATAAAAAGTAAATATTCTTATTATGGTTCACTGTATTAGAAATGAAAATTGGGTAATCACTGGTAACGATTCTATGTCTGGACATAACTAACATTAGTATCTGAAATAATTATAATTGGGCCTGATGATAAAAATGACATTGTGATCTGTGATGAGAGCTTTGGCTGTTAAAGGAAACGTAAAGGTTTAAGCGGCAGTCATCTGGACACTGTTTATGAGGTGTTTCGACAGCCATCCTGAAGCAATTTTCAATGAAGGTGCTGGACTGAAGGCCTACAACTGAGACTGCCCCAGGGGAGGAAGGAGAATGGAAAATAATCGGATTTCCATCCATCAGATTTTGAATTTTGAATTGAATTTCTCACTTCACCCTGAAATGTTCTGAAAACATGTTTGAATTATTTTTATTCTGAATTTTTGCTGCTGAAATTTTAAGTGAAGTGGAAAAAAAATGCAGAAAAGACCCAATATGCCAAGACAAAAGCAACTGATCCAAAGTGATCCGACTGAATTTAGTAACAAAGAGGAAGTGGTGCAGTGAAGCAATCTGATTGGCCAGAATTAGCCTCATCAAAACTTCAAACCCCGCCCACAGATGAGAACGGCCAATAGGAAACAGCCTCTGTCCTCCTCACTCACACAGGGCCGATTACTTCTGCCTTGACATCTTGGATCTTTGCTGTGAAATTTTTCGCTGTGAATTTTACACTGTTGAATTTGAGAGCTTGAAAATATTTGTGCTCAATATTTAAAAGGTGAACTTTTAATTTTGCATTTGAAACATATTGAAAAAGTATACTTAAAATTTCAGCAACTAAAATTCACAAAAGAAATAGTTCAAACATGTTTTTTCAGAGTTAAAAAATTCAAAGTGAGAAATTCAGCAGTATTTAAAATTCAAAATCTAATGTAACAAATTATCTTCCATAGCCTGAATATTGCTCAAGATGATTTTAGGGATTGATGTGATCCTGTCTGTACAGTGTTACACACAGTGACACATACACACTTGTTATGCTCAGGTTACACAGGGACTGGTACAGTACACGCTTACGCCCTGGTTACGCCCTGGTTATACACGGGGCCTGGTCCACTACTGACTTGTACTGCACATTGTTACACAGAGATTACACAGATGACCACACAGAGTGACACACAGGTTACACACAGGTTACACACACAGGTTACACACACACAGGTACTGACTTGTTGATGACGAGGTCCGGGGCGAAGCACAGCATGCTGCCGTTACACTGCTCGTATGACCTCCAGCCCAAACTGAAGGACATGAGGAAGAGCCATGAGCACTGCAGCAGCGTCATCTGGTCATCCAGGTGCAGGTTACGGAAGCCTGGGAGGGACAAAAGCATCAAAGCACGGTTAGATGGAAATCATTACCAAAGAATATACAACACCGGAGAAGAAAGATAATCATTTTGTACGGTGCACTCTAACTTTTCTGCTGCATGGCATTGAAATCTATCCTCATTATTAAACATGTATTAAATTACACTTGTTTTCATTGCATATTTCTGGTAAACATCTCCATGGAAACAAGGCAGCGTGTGACAGGTCCTGCACAGTTCATCTTTAAATGGTACTTATTGGAAAAGAGAGGGGGAAAAACAAGAATATTGCATGTACAGTTGCAGTAGTATTTTATTAAGCAACGAAACTAGCAAGAGTTAAAGTGTAGGTAGTAAATTAAAAAAAAAAACCAAATACAAGTACTTTTAGTTAGAATAGAGAGATTTTTTACTATATTTGACTGTAGACTGACAAATACAAGTTCAAAAATACAAGATCCTGGTAAAATTCATTCGTGATCCTCTTCTTCTATTCTTTTTTATATGTGAAGCAGGGTGATCAAAAGAAAAGAAAAGAAAAAAAAAATACACAAGGCTCATGCAGAGTGGGTACAGATACAGAGAGAGGTGGGGTTAGGGTAAGTTTTCTATTACAACATGAATTGGAGTTGGATTTGATGAAGCCAGAAGCGCTAGAAATCGTGTTTGAAATGTTAATGCCGTAGAAAAACCAGTCTGAAATCAGTCCGGCTGCACAGGTTTGAAAAGTAAACTAAACATTATCCCAAATCGGCACGCAGGTACGCAGTTATAAAACCAGCTCGTTACGTAAAAAGTGCACAATAATGACTAAAAGCTCCCCGTCACCCAAGCTTAAACCGATGCCCAAATTGTGCTGTCATTGTTTCAGCACATTAGCGGAGCACATTAGCACTCGCCTTTAGCTTCCACCGCGCGCTGTTACGTAAGGCCCTTTTCCTGTGGAGAAGCGGGGCCCTCACCAGAGCTTTGGCAGGCGTCCAGGCACCGAATCGCGGCCTGATTTAACCCCGGCCCGATGCGGCGAAATCAAAAGAAACAGGCAGGTTCTCACAGGGGAAGTATGAACTCGCTCTGTACCATGACAGACTGGTTCCATTACAATGACTTAAGAGGAGGAAAAAAAACGGAGTTACGGCGATTAGTGAGTCATGAGTCTTTGTTCACATGATTACAGGACTCATTCTAACATGCTTTAGATTCCTCCGCTCGCTGCCTTTATGTAATCGGAAAAAGTCCAGACGTGTACTGATATGGATAAGAAATATGTAATAGGATGAGGATGCTGGAAACTAGCGGTGTAACAATATCCAAACCTCATTGTACAATATTATCAGGGTATGGATCTCAAAGTAGGATATTTACTGCAATACTTTCGGAGAGAATTGTAGATCTGCGACTAAGTCTTTGGTGCAAATCTTTACTGTCAACTCCCAAGAATTTTGATTTAAAAGATTAATTCCTGTTGTGTGGACTGAAATGGATCATGTTCTATGTAGTTTCTTATGTTTTTTGACGCAGTATTGCAGTATTTCAGTTATTTTTACATCCCAACAAGGAAGTAATGCTATGTTGAGGTCCTTGGTACAGTTAGGGAATATCTGCTCACGTCTTTCTTATTCTGGATAAGCACTTTGAATGACTTGTACAAATTGCACTGTCCAAACAACCTTGCCTCGCGTTGCCAGTTGAATGGAAGTACAATAAAAGCAGATGACATGTTTGGTCTGTGTGTACAAGAGGGGCAGGGGAAAGTCAAACTTCAAAGAAACCACGGAGACCACAGCTATACAAATCTGAAGATGTCCTGCCCCGATTTAACCCGTTTAAAGGTCCCATATTACGGTAAATTGACTCCTGTGAGATTTAAGCCATGTTATAATGCTGTAATCTTACCAAAAACATTCCTGGAGCTGTGTTTTTGCTCTGTTCCAAACTGTGATATATGGAGATTCTTGTATTACCACATGAGAAAGTGTCAGTTTGAGACGAGAACTCAGTCTAAATATGCAGAATTTATGTTGAAAATGTGCGAATGAATGTTTTAATGAGGAAACAGCATTACAATGACGGCAGATCTGAAACATTAAAAAGTTTCAAAAGGAGCGCTTCCTGAACCTCCAGAGGATAATACACAGTAGAAAAAAGTAGAAAAAACTTTGGGGAAGGGCACTCACCGGTTAAAATAAAATGCCTTTAATAATTTACGGCATGTCAAAATGGACAACTTTAGGGGACAAACGACAAACGGTTTGTCCCCTGAGGAAAGCCATAGGCTGAAACGCGTCGGGACTTTTAAAGTTGTCCATTTTGACATGCCGTAAATTATTAAAGGCATTTTATTTTAACCGGTGAGTGTCTTGGATTTTTTGCATCTTTAAACAGATCAGAAACATTGTCCAAAAGGAGTTTGAGGAAATGTTTGATATTTCATAAGAATGATTCAATTGTGGATCTTTCATTGTATTTTAATTCATGTCTGAATCAAATGTATTAATCTAAGGTGTGTGTGCAAAGGTAATTTTTACGTAATGCACAGCTATTTAATATTTTATCTAGTGCGCTTTTTATTGTTATGCTATATATGTGCTAAATAAATAAGCGATACATCAGAAAATAACACAATATGGCCTCTACTCTGCCAGCGTTTGACTCATAACTGTTCTGTCTACGATTTCATCCGTACTCTACCATTTTAAACGTAATTTTATAATAACTATTTGTTTTGTATTTGCTTATGACTCACGCATCTTAGCACAAGCTTTTTAATTATAATGATTAGAACATTCTTCAGTAATCAAGTGAGCCAAGTAGGAGACAGATATTTGGCGAATTAATGAAGTGTTTCCTTCGAGTCTCTGTAACCGCTGCTGTGAGCTCTAAATGACCCTGGTCTTTTCGCTATTTTGTCCCTAATCATTAATAAAGAACAAATCCGCTGCTTCTGTTAGCGTGAGCAACACTTTGATTGACTGCTGGATTGGCCCTTGAATATTTGCGCTGGTACAGATTAACCGCTATAACAGCTAGCCTCGATAAGCTTCATTCGGTTGCTATGGGTGACGCCGCGCCCCCTTAACTCGCTTCTATTAAACATGGCGCGCTTTCAACTTTCTTGTATACAAACTGTGCTTTACAAATAAACTTTGCCTTGTCCCCAAATATATTATCTCTAACTATAACAGATAGACATTGGCTTGCAGTATTTTAGACAATATCACGCATAACAAATCAGCCCAATGTCCCCGAGTGCAGCGCAGGGCAGCCGTGATGTCTACACTTTTGATGAATGATCATAGAAATACACATGCACATCACGTTCTTCTTATCAAAAATGATTCAATCCCGCTCACAGTACACCACATAAAGTACAATGAAAACTGTATATACAAGATGTACTGGACTCAGAAGGGTATTTCCAGGCTGCTGTTAGGGCTCAGCACTGTCAAAATAATGACTACATCAACTCATTGTTCAATATATGAAAGCTGACCTAGATTTTTTGGGGTCACTATTTATCATGTGGAAATGTACAGTTATTTCTTGGCTCGATGATATGATTTAACTGTAAAATGATTGACTAAATAACTTGCTTTTTATTTATTGCAGCTTGTGTAGATTGTGGTTTAAACGCTTTTCTCCAAGGACATGTTATTGCTTTTTGGATTGTTTCACGGTTAATCTTCATGGAGACCAAATCGGACCAAGTTACGAAGTCAGATCCGTGGAGAGGCGACCCCGCTCCCAGCCAGAATGTTTGTTTTTGAAGCATTTTTGAGCTATAAAACCACATACAATTGAAAACGTGCGAGCTGTTTACCGTCATACTGCGGAACATTCCAGCCAAAGCAATGACGTATCCGTAGAAACAAGCACCGACAAGTTGCACCTTCCAATATTATCGTTTATATTTATTTCTCCGGTACATCATAGTTCAAAATGTGTGATGCTGACAGGCCTAGTGTAGAATTACCTCCATAATTTAACCAACATGTGGAGCGCATTATAAATAGTATGAATAATTAGCGCCACATTACTTTTCGTGTACATGCTCACTCATCTCAAGCCTCTGTATATTTGATGTTAATGGTATTTCAAGGTTTCATGTGAGTCATCAGAATGGAATAACTGTCAGTGTCTAATGTGAGTGCAGAAATGATAAAAGTGACCTTTAAGTACTGCGGATTTGAATATAGGCAACTCACTCGTGGTTAATAGATAAAATAAACTTCTTCCACTTGGG
This sequence comes from Scartelaos histophorus, assembly GCA_000787155.1. Taxonomy (NCBI): domain Eukaryota; kingdom Metazoa; phylum Chordata; class Actinopteri; order Gobiiformes; family Gobiidae; genus Scartelaos; species Scartelaos histophorus. The sequence goes on along the minus strand of JACN01100932.1, from coordinate 3,193 downwards.
TTACTTGAGTGCAGTGTACATAGTTCTGCATGTGATATAGTTTTATAAAAAGTATGTTTACCCCTTTCACAGTTAGTATTTGTACTACTACAACTGCAACTTTATGCATAACACACTTTAAAAACAGCACAAATTGACCAAAGTGGGACATAATTAAATAAAAAGCTATGCAAAAAAATAAAACAATACAAATGACTAAAAGCAAAATCTAATAAAATGTCAACATCTCAAAGTCTGACCAAAGTGTCTTTTATGTATTTTACTTATTTAATGTATTTTATTGGTTTTATTTATTTATTGCTATTCTATGGTTTTGCTCTTATTTTATTTTTATGGTTTATTGTTTTAAGACGAGTATGATTAAATCTCAGCGTTTATTTTATCATTTCATTATTGTTGTTACAATAGTATGTATTTGTGCAGCACTTTGGAAACGGTTTATGAAATATGTGCTATAGAAATAAAGTGGAATGGACTGGAAGTGTGTTTTAAGAAGAGATTTAAGAATTATTTATGTATTTATTTATTTAAGAAGAGGCCTGAACATGTTTTAAAAAGTTAAACTACCAGCACTTGTACCACTGCTCCTTCCTCTCATACAAAGACTTTAAGACTTCTTTTCTTTTCTCTACCTGATAAACGCATGATTCAAATATGTATTGCATTTTTTAAATAATGTCATTTATTTTGACTATTTTTTCATTCACTACCTGCACAGTTCCATGGAAACAGAAAGTTCAAACTGTACTGGAAATATTCTCCATGGAAATATGTTTTATGCCATACAGTGGAAGACTCTAGTCAAACAAACAACATTTCCATGGAAACAAGCAGGATGAAGCCATCCTCTGAGCCAAGTAAGTCAGGTTTGTGGAGATGGAAGCCTGCTGAGAGTGAGTACACACTCATTTTACATTTTGTAGCACATCTAACTGAAAAAAAAAAAAAACTAATTATTTTTGTCTTTTTTCTGGCTAGAAAGTTACATATTATGGCAATTCTAGTTATCTTCAGTTTTGTCATGCACATTATGTATTTATTTTTTATTTTATTTGTTTATTTCATTCATAAAAAAGACATCATCTGTGTCATAACATCCAAATACAAAAAAATGAATGCAAAGGAGCAGAAAGAAGAGTGATCTTATGTTATCTGCCCCCGCTTCCCTTTTCTAGACAATACACCAACACCGATAGTTACTTCAAAACATTTCAAATTAGTACGTTTCAGTTCAACCCTCTTCACTGTGAATAAGAGCTGCCATGACAAGTGATTTCCTAAAGTTCTCATAAACTATATAAAGAAGTGGACTAAGTGATAAAAATGTCAGTTAACATGGACATTTTAAAACCAAAATGTTGAAGCTCACGGCAACAGTTACAAAGAGAGCAGTGGCAATTTTTCTACGGAAAGCGAACAGGGGCTAGAGTCAGTGGAGCCAGCAGCGAGACTATGAGCACTTCCTGTTTGCTTTGCTACGTCCGTGCAGTAAGTAAGTAAGTAAATTAAGTAATTTTTCTGCTCTTACCTGGCAGGGACTTGGCCCACTTGACTGCAGAGATGACCTGCTGCCCGCCCAGCCTGTTGAGCGTGGTCATGAGGCGGGACGAGGTGTCGGGCACGGTGCTGTCGTAGCCCGAGTAGATGATCTCGGGCTCGATGGCCTTCAGCACGGACAGCATGGTGGGCACCAGCTGGGACAGGCCCATGGGGATGATGGGGACCGGCATGTGAGGCGTGTGGTCCTGGGGCGGGGGCCGGTTCTGGTTGATTCTCTTGATCAGCTTCTTGTTTTTTCTCGCTACGGAAAGAGAAGAAGACGCGACGGTTTCATTATTATTCTTTAAAATCCCGTATTCTGTTTTTTTCTGTTATCTCCGTATCAAAAACATATCTGGAGTTGACTAATAATAAATAATTACTCTGTCTGAATGTAACAAACCACAACTCCAGGTGTGTTTTTGAGGAGGTAACAACATTATAACATATTTTAAAGGTCACAAGAGTCAATTTTGCATAATATGGCACCATTAAACAATACATAAATATAATAAAACTGGGCCTTACGTAATTAAAAAAAAAAAAAATTGTCTTGATATTTAAGACCACGTGTTAATATGAAAGAAATGACTATAATTTTGATGTTGAAAATGATGTTGTTTTTGTAAAGTGGTACTGAAATTGCTATTGAGTGAACACACCCGTAGACTATCAAGTGCATTATGGGTAAATTATTTCTTCTCTGTGATTACGAACAATTTTGAAAAACTTAATAATTGTGATTTTTCTAAGCAAGCATCGGTAATAGATGGGCATTTAAAGGACCCATATTGCGTTATTTTTTTGATCTACGGTATAATTTTCCTCACCGAAAACACACCGTTGGGTTTTGATGCATTCACACATGTTTAACTCACAAATCCTGCATATTTAGGCTTCTCGCAAATAGAAAACTTCCTTCACCTTGTAATGTCATCTGGAAATACAAATACTCCATGCACCTTCACTAGACTCATTTGTATAGTTTCAGCCTTAAAGGTAAAAGGCATTTGTTACCTTGAAAACTACCACTTCATGACATCATAAGGTGGAACAGCGCATTTTGAGCTTTGGAGACTAATAATAGAAGATTACTCAAACATGTGTGAATGAAACAAAACACAACTTGAGGTAGAAACAACATTCTAACATGGCTTAAAGAGTACATTTTGTGTCATATTAGACCTTTAAATGTTAGATATTACGAAAATACAAACTGTAGCCTCCACAAGTACTAGTAGTTGTGTTCTAGTACATGTATTACTAATACTGGAGCTACTTTTCCTACATAACTGCAACATACTACTAGTACTAACCCTAACTAATCCTAAAACAGTTCCTATAGTCAACAACAACAACACAAAGAACAAAATAAAATAAAATAAAATAAAATAGGAAGACAAACATGTACCTCAGCAAATAAATTAAGTGGTAAAATATGCCTGTATGCCTGACAAATTTTGAAATAAAATATATTTATATAGATAACAATAATACTGAAACTGTATACACTTTTAAAACAATTAAAATAAAGCAATAAAATATAACTATAATAAATAAATATATATGATAATTAAAATAAAATGAGGCCAATAAAACAATAATAAATATATAGTATAATTAAAATGCATGAGCTGCAACAAATGCATAGCTA
>JACN01021364.1:0-17919 GCA_000787155.1 Scartelaos histophorus | reverse complement strand
GACTCCAGTGTGGGGGCAGGTTTGTTTGGTCTGGCTGTCACACTCACATATCTCACATTTGAAGCTGCATGTGAGAGACTGCATATTCATAATGAAGGGAAAAGGCCGGTGGTTGGCCTGAAAGGGCCCAAGAGAAAGTCCTCTGGTTACTTTGAATGACTCTGAATACTTGTGTGCAGTGTGTGTTCAGTCCAGGGTAAGAGCTGATATATAAAACTTACTCTCCAGAGATGTGTTTGAGTTTCACAGGTGATCACGGTCGAGTCCCAGATAAATGTGACTACATAACCTCATGTCATTAAAGACGACTGAGTGTGTTTTTCATACCCAGGTCCATGTCGACGGCGCGTGGCCTCTGGGAGTACGGCATGTTCTTGTAGACAGCATCCAGAATCTTCTCTTTGACCTGAGTGATGGTGTCACAGTTCAGCACTTTCACTGGGATCTCAGGGCTGTTCTCATTGTCTGGGTTCACACAGTTCAGAATCTGTATCAGAGGAGACAAGAGAGAAGGTACAGTATGTATATAGACACGTGTCTCTACATTGCCTTGGATTTATTTATAAGATATCTGTACATTGTGTCAATGCCGGGCCGTATAGAATCAGTCATGATGTACGCTTGCTTCAGAGTGATAGGAGAGCTTGTTCACATATAGTTTCTTTATCACTCCCTGTATCAGAGAACCAAGAATACTTCACCGGCGGCTAGATTAAACTTGCATTTCCGTTTAAGCTTAGCCATACCACCTTAAGCGTACCTGATCTGCCTGATGTAAGAAGCTAAGCAAAGTTCACCCCAGCGCCTTTGCATCCTTAGACAAACCTCTTCGCCCACCTCGCCTCGTATGAAAGTAGTAAGAGAGCGACTGGTGGTCTGCAGATCGTCAGACTCGCTTCGGTCGGTCTACCGCTGCGTAGCTATGGTGACAATAACAGCTTAGCACCACAGAGTATGGAGTGAATAAATAATGCACTGTAAAGCTCTAGGTGGTTTGAAAAGTGCTGTATAAATCCAATGCATTATTATTAAGTGGGTTGAATATTACTATAAACAGAAAGTGCAAGCCTGAGCTATTTCACAGCCATCAAAATAATGCGTGTACACTCAGCTATTTACTCCCTCCTGCACTAGAAGCATGCACACTGTCTACTTATGCATGTCTGAAATTAACTCTTAAGTGTTTAAAGAGCTGTACCTGATTCCTCTGTTTTACAATGTGAAAAACAGAAGTAGTTCATTTTAAAGAGTTTGCAGCGGTCCGAGCTTATTCCTCAATTAACTTAAGAATCCCGAGCATCCTAATTATTCGCTGTGATGAGTTTATAAGCACTTTTCACAGCTTTCAGAGGCCACCCAGCCTGCTTACTAATTAGATATTATATAAATACGCAGCAAATTTAGTATTTTCGCAGTATTTTCTGATTTATGTTTTTATATTTCCTCATTAAAAACTTATTTGGAGTTGTGTTTTGTTTCGTTCACATGTTTAACCCACATATTTAAGTGGAAAAAACGGAAAAAAACTATGTTCCACCTTGTGATGTCATGTAATACAGGAAGTGTTCCACTCCAAACACCCTGAAATGACCAATCTCTGCTTCCACGAACATTTCAGCCCTGGAATGACCAATCTCTGCTTCCACAAATGAGTGTAGACAGACTAATAATTGTGCAAATGAATCAAAATACAACTCCAGGTATATTTTGATAAGGTACCAATATTCTCACAATAGTTAATTTTGAGTTTTAAACCTACAAATAAACAAAAACTCTGGTACAGGGTGTTTAATTTGATGAGATCCTCTTGTGAAAAAGCTCCAAATCTGCAGAGTCTCACTAATCTCTGTGTTTGAACCAAAACTTGGGTCAGTTTTTAGTCTGGTCTCATTAGCGTCTCCCAGGAGCATGGCAGGAGCTCAGTGAAACCATTTCCGCTCTCTGGCTCTCCCCAAATCTAATTTCACACCTTCGGCGGGACACCAATTTCCAGCTCTGTCGGGGCATTAGTGCATAATGAGCCAAAGTCACAGGCAGTGCAATCAGAGCAGAGTCATATCACAGGCTTTCACTACAGACTGGTGTACAGCTATGGGCTCCTCCACTCTGCCTCCTGCCACAAGTTGGACCAACAATGGAGACGCCGGGATCATTTACTTAATTGTATTTCACAAAATGACACCACACGCGGCTTTGAGGTTTTTGGAAGAAGTTCACAAAAGCGAAGAGTGCGGTAAATGAACTCTGAAAAGTGAAGATATTACAAAACACCGAAGTCAGTTGGCATTTCTTTTACGGATGCCTTGTGGCTATAGTGAGCCTACAAAATGACTACAAATGTCTGTGAAGCCAATAAAACACAACTCTATATCCAGCAATGGCTCAGGCGGTAGAAGGGAAAACTGGCCAAAGATGCTGCCATTGTGTCCCTGGGCAAGGCATTACGTGGTTTGCCCTGAAGTGACAAGTACAAGTATCGTATTTTTCGAGCTATAAGGCGCATCTAAAATCATTACATTTTCTCACACCGCAAAAACTGGAGGGTTAAAATTTCAGGGTAAAATATTAAAGTTGTTTTTAACACAAAAAGTGTTATTTTAACTATTTGAAAGTTAAATGGGGGTTCAAGTTAGGTGTATTTTCCAGAGTTGATATGGTTGAAGGTAATTCAACTTCCCCCAGTGTTAATTTGACACCTCCTACCTCCCACTTCAAACTCCCACATGAGAAGACCAGTTTGAACAAGTTTTATACATAATTTCATCTTAAATTAACTAAAATAAAATGTAAAAATAAAAGATCTCTGTGTGTTGTTTAGCTAAATAGGATAACTCACAAAGTGTTATTCGTTTACTCTCAAAATGTTAATATAACTCTTGATTTCAAGGATAAACAGGAGCTTTGGTCCAGTGTTACTTAATTAACATTTCCAAAAATGTTAAATTAACTCTAGAACAGATTGGACTCTGAAATCTGGAGAAAAGGTTAAAACTGATTCTGTGAGAGTCAATTTTAACTCTCCACTTTTTGCTGTGTAGCGCATATATTATACAAGCAGCTCTAATTATTATATGCTTTCTTCTCAGGGAATCGGGAAGCGAACTGTTAGCATGCTAGTTGTTGCTAGACTTGTTAAAAACCCTTATAAACTCATTGCAGTGACTAATTAGAATGCTAGTGAGGATTAACTTTGGATCACTGCAAACTGTTTGAAATGTGAAAAAGTTTTTAAGACAGAAAAAATCACGACATGCCCCCCCGTGTGCTTTCTGGAGTGTTTTCTTGTGCATGTTTTGTGTGTTTCGCAGTGTCCGTACCAGTGTCTTGTACTCGATTTGCTGGCGGATGAGCTTGTCCTCGCTCAGGGAGTAGCGGGCCTCTCCGGTGATGGCGTCGATCGGACCCTTCTCCATCTGCTGCTTGATGGCGCAGTACAGCATGAACAGAGGCTCCCCAGCACAGTCCTGACACACACACAAAAAAAGACAAAAAAACTCTTTTACTCTGCACAACATTCTGTATTTTGAATTATTAATTAACTACGGATTATTATTATTATTTTATTTATTTATTTAATTATTTTTTCCTTGTTCTGCTCATTCTCTGACATTTTTGTTTGCTATTTTAACAATTTTGTGAAGCCCGCCGAGATAACTGTTGTTATGATTTTGGGCTATACAAAAATAAATTGAATTGAATTGAATTGAACAACACACCTGCAGAGAACTAGCGACATTTGCACAAGCACATTTACATTTACATTTACATTTACTTTTGCATTTACATTTACTTTTACTTTTACATTTACGCAAAATTGCCTCTTTTGCTACATCATCCTATCAAAAACATTCCTGGAGTTGTGTTTTTTTCAGTCACACATGTTCAATTAATCCTTTATTATTGGTCTGCCAACATCTCGAAGGCTCAAAATGCCCTTTTCCACCTTGTGATGTCATGAAGTGGTCGTTTTCAAGTTAATAGATTAGCATTTCCTGTTCTTTAATACAACAGATGATTCTAGTAAATGCACGGTTTTGATAAGAAAACAATATTATAACATAGATTCCAAAATATGAGCAATATGAACCCTATAGATATTTTAATTTTACTTTAACTTTTTATAATAGCTGCTTATAACTGCCCTCTAACCTGCGTGTTTCGTGTTGAAACTAATTCTAAAAGTGACAAAAGCGCTATCTTGATTTTAATGAATGTGACCTTTTGTATTCTTTGTACTCCTTTCTCATATATGATTAGCTGTATTCTAGTTTGTGGTTTATTCTTGGATTTTGTGCAACACTTAATGTTTTGTCCTTGATTACAGTTCAGGATTCAGTCAAAGCGCTTAAGCCTGGAGCGTCTTTAGTGCTTCCTCTGCTAAGTTAGTTAACGGATAATTAATCAGATCATTTTCGTGATATTTTGAAGAAACAATTTGAGTTTTTATAAATAGATCTTCACAGCGTGTGCTATTTCTTCAGTGTTGTGTTGTTGAACTTGCCTTGAGAAACTTGTGAAGGAGGAAGGCGAACCAGTTGGTGAGCATCTTCTCTGCCACAGACTCGGTCCTGCAAAAACACACAGAAAAACACAAAAGTCTTATTTTTGGAGCATGTTCATTAATACTGTAATACTCATAATACTGTATGCGGTAAACAGACACGTTGCAGAGTGGCCGAGTTTGCATCAGCCGGTCTAAAAGAAGCGAATAAGAGAGGAGATTTTATACAGAGCGTGTGTGGATTGAGCTCGTCTATAGGAGCGTATATGAGAGGAGAATGTATTATATGTGTGAATTCACGAGTGGTTAAACACAGCAGGACGTCAGCTGCAGTGACAGGTCTCAGCTGTTTGTGGAGATGAGTGCGGTTAGAGCCAGGTAAGGCCGGATCATTTCTTACAGTCTCACACGTCTCCGCCCTGTCAGAGAACACAGCAGTGCCTACACCGGTTAAACTTACTTTAAAGGTGCACTATGGAACTTTTTCTGCTTATGATTATCTGATTATTTTCTTTTAATAACTGCAAACCCAAACCACGACACTAACACCTCGCCCCAACCCTAAACCTTTGGAGGCTGTTTCCATCTGTAGGGGGCGTTAATGTGCCAAATTCATTTCATTCACATCCAGAAGCTTTAGGACAGAGAGTTTTCAAATTTCACTAAAATCTGAGTTTGTCTAAATCCTTGCCGACTTTGCCAGTTTTTTTTTTTTTTATTATTTTTTATTTTTTTTATTTTCTGTTCTTTTTATTGTGTAAAATACTCAATAAAAAAAAAAATAAAATCTGAGTTTGTCTAAGCAAATGGGAGCAATCTGGGGATTTTTTTATAGCTTCACTGCTCAGAGACCGTAATACAAGTGTGAAAAATTTGTATAACTTTTGATTTTCCAACATTCGAAATAATGTAAAAAGTTTCAAAAAGGAGCGCTTCCTGGACCTCCAGAGGATAATACGCAGTAGAAAAAAGTAGAAAAAACACAGTGGTGCTCTTTGGGGAAGGGAAGACAGTTTAAAGATGCAAAAAATCCAAGGCACTCACCGGTTAAAATAAAATGCCTTTATTAATTTACGGCATGTCAAAATGGACAACTTTAAAAGTCCCGACGCGTTTCAGCCTATGGGTTTCCTCAGGGGACAAACAGAATACTGAGTGAACCATGTGTGTTAAATACAAGAAACCACCAATAGGGCGGCTCCACCTGGAAGAGAAGGTGTGGACACTACCTGAGACACTCCACAAGAGGGCAGTGTTAGAACCATGTGAGGTCAAGGATATATAACATCTATAAACACTCAAATGTACACAAAAAATACAGAAAAAATACATACAACTCAGTATAAAAGTCTGTGATAGACAATCAGTTATAAAAACAGTTATAAAAACACAGAGAAGTCCATATCTTCATTGAGCCCAGGATATTTAGTTGCCTGTAATTTATAAATCCAGAAAGTTTCACATTGTTTAAGTTTTTGAATACGGTAATTCGAAATAATGTGTCCTGAATTTGGATGAATGTAGGAATGCATTAAAGCTTAACAAACTCCAATATCGCTGCCCTCTGGTGGCGCGGAGTGGTGGAGTAATAATATTTTTTACTTGTCTTTTCATGATCTACTTCTGTGTCAAATGTCATGATTCTACTTTTACATTTTTAGTGTCTTTTTTTGTTGTTATTCCTATTCCTTAATGCATTTTTGTGTTGTTTGGGGGCGCGGATGAGCCGTTTTATTTATATTCTGAAAATGGAAATAACCAAAAGTTAGAGAAGCGTGAGTTTTAACATCCCTGCAAACACCGCAGCGCCGAGCTAATGCCAAAGCAATGACACTTCTATAGACATACATGTAGCTAACTCCGCCTGAGAAAAGTTACACATACCGCCGTGAAAGCAGGTCTGATATTGAAATACTACAAAAAAAAAACCCTCTCTAGATTGTAAATTGAAGTAAGTTAGACCATCTTCTTTTTCACAGTGCTCCCTCTCCTCTCTGCCTCACAGTCAATCATATTTAGAGCGGCTGAAGGAGTCGATTGGCCGTGAAAACACACACAGAAGAGCGACGCCGCCCTCACGTCTCCTCTTCCACCTCGGAGCACACGAGTGGACGGACTTATCCCACCGCACAACCCCACGACAGCCCGAGGTCACTAGAACCGAGACAGAGGAACAGAGGAACCGAGGAGCTGAGGGCAGGGCTCAGATGTGCAGAGGGAAGACAAACAGGCCACGCTGGAATCCTTCATGAGTGTGAAAGATGGATGGAAGAAGGAGGAGTTCTTCTGGAGACCTTCTGGACCAGCGCAGAAGATAGGAAATGCTGGTTTAAGTTGAGTTTATATAACGCAGAATTGACTCTTGTGAGCTTTAAGACATGTTAGAATACAAGATTTTTGTGTTAAACATGTGAGAATGAAACAAAATACAACTCCAGGTATGTTTATGTGACATTCTAACACGGGTTAAAGCTCACAAGAGTCATTTTGCGTTTTAAATCCATCCATACAAATAATCTCATACTTTTGTGGTTGAGGTAACAACTTGTACACAGCAATATGCCTATTTTTGGATGGAAGAAAAAGTACTTTCAACCAGGGAACGAACTAAATTAATTCATCCTCTTCCTGGTGAGTTGATATGAGTATGACTTTAAATGTCAAAAGTCTTATTGCGCAAAATAATCAAAATAAACAGAAATCGCTTTGAGCCGTGAAAAACAAACCCGCCCTCTCCCGTGTAAAGCAGCAGCGGCGCACACGCAGATAACTTCAGACTAGTTTTTATTTATTCTTTGCTCTACCAGACAATTCCCACAGTGAGTTTTAATATTTTTTTTGTCAGGGGAGTCTTTGCCCAGAGGGGAGCCTGTTGTACATGTTTATAGAGGTAACCAGAGCACCCACAGGAGTCCTCACAGGCACCACAAAAACATGCAAACTCCCACTTAAATTTTGCAGTCAGTTTGAGTTTAAAACGTTTAAAACTGAGAAACTTTCCCGGATAGGCAGGCCATCGCTCATTCAACGACTTCTCCGATTGGATAAAATCGTCTGTCCGCGGTGGTCGCTTCCTTGTGTATTTTTCCACCATAAAACTGCTTTTGCAACACCGTTTTGTAAATGGCTAAAGAGCTAAAAGTGAAATACAGGCCCTTAAGTTCAATTTGACAAGATGTTCCAACTTAAACTGCTCTAACAAAAAAGAAAAGAAAGAAAAGAAAGGTTGTTTATTATGGCTGTAGAGAAATGTGTCCTCTCCTTCAGTGCCACGAGGGCAGTGGGCAGCACCTGATCTTGTTACTGATTGAGAACGATACATTTCTAAGGTATTTATCTATCGTCTTTCTGCAAACCCAACCAACAACGCGCTACAAATCACTCGTAATACATCAGGAAATGATCTATTTGTTCTTATGTGATGGAAAGGCTTAGTCAGAATAAAAAAAACTGTCAGGTATTAAAGACAAGCTAAGACTGCAGATTCAAAGCTAAATAGTGCCAAGTGATTAGACCAACCTACTAAAGCTCAGAATGGAGCTGAAGGGAGATTATGACTATTACAGGGATAATTGTGCAGAGTCCTATTGGAGGCCTGGCAGTGGAAGATGTCCCAGTTGGACGGTTGGAGCCAGAGGTAGAGACAAAAGGGCTATTTTAGACTGAGACGAGTGAATGACATGAAGTCTCATTAGAGAGAAGCACAGGGGCAGAGGCAGAAAGAGAGTGGACATAAAGTGCTATAAGTATCATTGGATTTCAGTCATGTAATGTCAGAGTAGTGTGTGCTCTTGGTAAGGTATGAAAGTGCAATTACAGCTAATGGGTCAAATGCAGAGGACACAGTTCTGTCTGGACAATAAAGTCAGATAACACATGGCAGCTCATCACTAGCATGATACAGAAAGTTAAAACCATACTTTAACATACTTCATGAAAACACAAACGCTTTATATATGTGTTATATTATTAACCTGGTTAATGTCAGACTGTCATGTCAGACTGAGTTCTACACATTATGTTTCTGGGATGCCTCTCACTGAAAGCATTTGGAAATCGCAGAATGTCTTTCCAGCTATTTGAGTCTGATTGGTTGAAGCGTCACAACAGCCGGACAAGATAAAAAATCAAACTTTTGTTACATCCAGAGAGAGAACAGCCAAAATATCTTCCCAGTCCAGAAACGCACAAAGCGTTTAAACAAAGTGCCAAGCGCCAATCAGTGTGTCAATCGGCGTCGCCATGTTGGTTTCGGTTTGTTTGGATGCTTCACCTTTGGCTCCGTCCACATCTCAATGCTGCAAAGTGATTGGTCGCTCACCACCTGTTGGGCCTCATGGACCAGTCCACACCAAGATGGATTCCTTGTGAGTGTCTGAGCTCACAAATACTGCGATAATCCCTCTGTGCAAGGTTAGAATATTATAGCCAATGGAAACAACCCAAATGAAAAAAACATGCCTAAATTAGTCTGTTTTTGACTGAAAGTTACATACTGCAGCTTTATATGCCATACACATATGCAAAGGATACATATGTAGAAATATAATGGAGCATGCAGATAAGATAACAGTAATATGACATATAGTAATAATTCTTGACAATGTAGCTTTTTTGTCAGATGCCCTTCCACATACTGACAGGAATGGGCATAAATTTAATGTCTCCAACTTCCGCCAGGAGGGAAAATCTTCTCAAGCATGTTGTTAGTATACTTTACCTCATTAACTATCTACTTCTAGTATGTATTCTATATCTATCTGTTTTGTCAGTGTTGAATGTTAGATAATATTACTTAGAAGTTGCTTTCCAACTGAATGTTCTTGTGTCCCATTTGAGTTCAGTTCTATTCTTAAATCACACTGACCGTCAGGACATTTTGCCTTTTGGTTATATCGACTCGCACGTGTTATTTGGTGCGTTTTAGCTCATGTGTATTGGTAACTCTGTGTGAAATCAAAGCTGGAGGGCAGAAGATGTGCAGCCAGACAGGCCAGCAGGGGGTGTAGTGAGTTCTCTCCCCAGCTCCTTTACATCAAGAGAATCAGCAGAGCGAGAGGAATAGTCCGACTTCAAATGTTCAAGAAAATAACTGGAACGCTGCTCAAAATCCCAAAGTTATTCACATGTAAAATAAACACATGCATTGAAAATTGTGTGTATTCTTGCAGATATAGAAGTATTTTCAAAAGATATACTCAAAAAGCAAACTATGAAGCATATATAAAAATTTCAGTGAACGGGAAACAGTGGCTCAGTGGTTAGAGCAGTGGACTTGAAGCAACTTGAAGGTCAAAGGATTGATTTTTGCCTCAGACCAAGTTCTGTTGTGTCCTTAAGCAACACATTTCACCCACTTTGACCACAATGAAAGTGGTGTGTGTTGGTTTATTTGTTATATACTTTATCCTCCTGCTTTAGCGATTGCCCTTAGTTTTTTTTCTATGACAAAGACAATCACATCTCAAATCTTGAAATGAATACTTCAGTGCCACCGGGGCCACCAGGAGCAGAGGACTGACCTCCAGATGTTGATCTTGGAACCACCTCAGCTGACGGATCTTATCTATGGTGGTATTTTTGGATTTAGAGAAAAGACGGAAGGAAGGTTTATTTTCACTGCAAAAAGCTTAAGCTATAGACACTTAAATCTATCAGAAAATGACTCAAAAGCAGCGATATTATCTTGCTCCGTGGGCTTTTCTTAACAAGTTATTGTAATAAACTGCCTGTAGACTAGAATTAAGCAGTCTCAGATCTAGAAAGTCAATCATAAATCTGCAAACAAGATGAATAACCTGATATAAGTTTTAAAATCTGTTGCTCTGACGATGACGTAATGTTAGAAAAGCTCAAATTTGGACATGTAAATAGCAAAATATTGAAATGAAATGAATAAGGTTACTTTATAACTCCTTCAATTGTCTTCAGTATACAGAATAACACATACATTACTACCTATTTTACCTTATTTCCAGGAGAACTGAATCGTTGAACTGAAGCAATTACACAAGTTGCTAAATAACTTCAGTTTATAGTGCAATAAAACCATGCATACTTTTATTTACTGCATTTTATGGCCTAAAAAAAAAGTTACATGGCTCGGTTTTAAGTCAGTTGAAAGTTAATGAAAGCTATTAGGCATTTTAATAAGCTTAGCAAAGTCCCCGAAGTCCCCAAAGCTCATTTTTGTATAAAGGCAGTTCTTAATATCGTTTCCTTAAAAATCTGAGAGGGGGGAGTGGGTTAGCGCGTGCACATTGTTCCTCTTATCCTCTTGTTCCTTCTCACTTAATTAAGTTTTACTAATGGGCATCGAGATTTCATTAGCCCGCGTAGCATTCGAGCTAGCCCGTGCATCTTTCCGAAGCCGTCATTGGCGGACGGAGGTGGGGGCGCAGTTTAGGCCCGGATGGCGTTCCTAGATTAGCAGCCGGCGGAACGTCTCCCATCGCCAAACACAATGGAACGGACGCTAATAACGTCGTACGCGGTTGTGCATGGGCGGAAAAGTCGTTAGGAAAAAACGCTGAGGAGAAAAAAAGAGAGAGCGATTTGAGATGGAAAAGTCTCAAGGTGATAGGAGTAATGTAGTGTGATTCCATTAAAAGAATGTTATTAGAGCGGGGGTGGGGGGAGGACGGAGCCGGGGCTGGTCTTTGAATGCGTCGCGTGGGCGGTCGTTAAGAATCAGAAGTTGGACTAATAACGCAAAGAGGCTGACAAAACAAACACAAGAGATGCACCGCAGAGAAAAGAGATGTGTTAGAAGAAGCGGTTTCACTAATGGGATGCAGAAGTGAAAGCAACCGTGGCTGGCAGTTACTTTCTAGCAAATAACAATATGAAGTGGACTAAATTGCAAGGGTTTTTTAAATGTATTTATTCATATATTTATTAAAGGTCCTAGATTACACAAAATAGATTCTTTTGAGCTTTAAGGCATGTTATAAAGCTTCTAACTCCTCAAAAACATACCCAGAGCTGTTTGTTGTTTTATTCGCACATGTTTGAATAACTCTTTATTATTATTTAGCTCAAAATGCTCTGCTAAATGCTCTACTCCACATTGTGATGTCATGTAGTGGGAGTTTTCAAGTTATCAGCTACTGTTTAGCCTAAACGTGCAGGGTTAGTGTGTTAAACATGTGTGAATGAAACTGAAACACAACTCCAGGTTTGTTTGTGATGAGGAAACAACATTATAACATAAATCAGAAAATAGCCATAGCCATATTTTTTAAATAACGGCAATTATGGTAAAATTTAATTCTATATCACAAATTTTGATTTAAAATAATATTTGGATTTTTAAAAATAATTTATTGTCATGGCTAGTTCTGATTTTTCATACATTTTCATAAGTTCAGCTTCATGTTATCTGCATTTTGACAACTTTTTACCCTTCTAAATATATAATAGTTTGCTTTAAATTGTTAACTGCTATGGCAACAGTCCAAATTTTTCAAAACTGTATAATAATATGTAATAATATGTAGATTTTCTTTTTGGTTATGCTTTTCTTCTTGTAATGACTCAATCCTTACAAGAATTCTGGCTCATACTAATGGTTTGGAAACTAAGAAATCGTTGTCTCTTATATGTCTACTTTTTCTTGCATATCCCTCGTACACACACACACACACACACACACACAAAACCACTGCATCTGACTCCAAAAACACCCCATTAGGACGCTGTATAATCCAAACACATCTAGTCAATGGTCACATGAAAGAAACAGCAGTAGGGGAACATAATGCTACATAATGCATATATATGGATCGTGGTAACGCGCTAGAAAATGCCATTTTATAGTCAATGGGGCATTCGAGCCCATTCCATAGATTTACAGCACACAATCTGGCCTCTGGCATCTCAACACAACGCTATTACATCCAGACTCCAATCCTCCTCTCCACTCCCATTAACTGTTCACTACTTTCACCAATAATTGACACAGCCTTGTTTTCCATCCTGCAGATTCAGCCCATACACTGCACAAACTCAAATCTCGCCAAGTTAACGAAATAACAAAGAAATTAAGTAAGAAAGAAGTACATTTCACATTACAAGTACAATTATCTACAAATGGAACAAGTCTTTTTGTAGTTTAAATAGGAAAATGTACATAGTTACACAGAAAAACAACTACTCTTTGTACTTTAAGGTGCATTATGTAACTTTGGCTGGTGGGTTTGTCATCTACTGGTCTCCATGGTGATGTTATTGCTTGGTTGTTCCACAGTGTGACATTAAACAAATGTATCTTGTATTTATTCTACATTATATTTTTGTATTTATACTACAGTAATATAAATGAGAGAAATCTGGCACTTTTTTGAGACTTTGTGTGATCAAGCTAATGCTGCCTCTTTCACATGGACATGAGACTGCGACCTGAGTTGCTCCTTTTATTCCCACAGCAAAGGCCATAACTTTTTGGTTGTGGGTCCGTCTCCTGCTTTTTTCTATGATATGCGTCATTGCTCTGCCTTAAATGTTTCACAATATGACATTAAACAGCTCTACTTTACATTTATTCAATTACAGGTAGTTTTAGAGCTCAAAAATACTTAGAAAGTCAGACTTTAGTAGACTGTGAGCGGGGTTGCATCTCCACAGATCTGTCCAGAAAAGTCACACAATGGCCCTTAAAATGTATTGTAAAGACTTGAAGTGCTTTTTCTGCACTTTCTTTACCAGGGATGTTCCACAGTGTGACATTAAACAAATGTATGTTGTATTTATTCAATTACAGTTTTTTATTTCTCAAAACTACTGCAAAAAACGTGTTATTATAGGGAGCGGGTCCACAGATGTGACCTGTAACTTGTCCTGGTGATGTGACTTGTTACTCTCCGTGGAGTTAAATTAAAAAACAAAACAAAAAAAAACAGGAGTCGAAGTGGGGAACTCTCTACCACAAAGGTTACATAACGCACCTTTAAAATAAGAAACCAAATCGTATCTTGTTTAAATTCAGAAAAAAATCGAAAAAACGTTACATTTTTGGATGGGGGTTATGTCATTACCTTAAATGTTCCACAGTATGACATAAAACAGCTCTACATTTATTCAATTACAGGTGGTTTTATAACTCAAAATGCCTAAAAACAAAAAATTCTGACTGTGAATGGGGTCGCCTCTCCACAGATCTGACCTGTAACTTGGTCTGGTGTTTGTATGAAGATAGAAATGTTTAATACCACACTGTGAAAGATTCCAGACAAAAAATGAACACCGCCATGGAAAAAAAACATTTCACGGACCCTCCACTGTAAAAACGACACAATGCGACTTTAAATAAAAACCTAAATCGTACGTAGCAAAAACAAAATGAAATATTAGCATGTGCGCTTATAACTGAGGGTGTATAAACAAATGAGGTGCTGCAAAGTCCATTTATCAGTATGGAAGAAAAAGCTAATGGGATGTTCGATCAAGCTTTAACCCTCATTAATAAGGCATAAATAATACATGAGTAATTAGGCTGCGTATAGGGGAACGCGTGAGCCAATGTGAGGCGTTTTTTTTAGCGTTAGCCGCAGACAGACGTTACGCACGGAGAATAGTTAATGCACTGCCCACTTCACTTCAGACTCTCCTTTGAGTAAAGTGCTCAGATCCCATTAAATTTGATGAATTAAAATGTTTATTTGTCCAACTGTAATGGCATTGTTAAAAGACTCCACGGCGCTCTGCATATTAAAACGTCTCCCTCTGAAGTCTCCTCTTTTGTCTGTTTGCTCTGTTATACCTCGCGCTCTTTGTGTATTACGGCGTTACATCTAAAGGCGCATTGTGGAACTTTTCTCGTGGAGGTTCCTTCAAAAGCTTTTCTTCATTAGAGACGTTTTTGCTTTGTCTGGAATGTTTCACAGTATGATTTTAGAAACGTTTATATCCGCACCAAGACCCAACCAGGCCAAGTTAGAGGTCAGATCTGTGGAGAGGCGACCCCGCTCAGTCACACTCCAAGTTTTTATATTTATTCTTAAACTATAAAACCAGCTGTCTCGTCTTCTACATCTCCAAAGACAGTTTTTATAAAGCTTCTAGACATTATAAAGCACTCACCACCTCACACAGCAGAGTACACCATCAAGTACATATATAGTAATTATACTTATAGTACTTATTGACCATATTCACAATACTAGATCAATCAAGCTGGACTGGGCTGGACTGAATGGACTATAAAAGTAGTACAAAGTATAAAAGGGCAGAAAAATCACTGCAAACCTCTATTCGAAAACCCGTTTTTTTGAGCTTTTGCAGTAGTTATTTCACATAATACAGCTATAATATTCTAATTTTGTATTCCTCCAACCAACTCTTTAGCTTGCATGGTGCGGAGTTTGTCAAGTAGAGCTATAGGGACTCACAAAACACTTGCCAGAGGGTATTTGAGATGTTTAATGCTGAAATGGAGTTGCAACTGTGTGCTACTTTAGTGCAGGATTTAGTATTTTGAGTTATTAAATGTATTATTGTACAAAAGCTATGATAGAGGAAGTATTGACAAAAAGGTAAATAAAAGTGGCATTTTGTCCCCTTGTTCACTTACATATTGTTCAGACCTGGAGTTGTGTTTTGTTCCATTCACACAACTTTTTATTATTAGTCTGTGCACATCTGCAAAGCTCAAAATGCTCAGTTCCACCTCGTGATGTCATGAAGCGATAGATTTCAAGTCGACAAGCTAGTTTTTAACTTGTTTAGTAGAAATTGGCAATTCCAGAGCTGAAATAATCCATACGATTTTAGTAAAAGTGAGTGGGCTTAAATTTAAAAAGACGGTGGAGTGCTTCCTGTATCACCACATGACATCACAAGTTGAAACCCGATGATATAAATGGTTATAGAGGAGAAACAGAACTTTGAAGCTACAGTAATATAAATGAGAGAAATCTGGCATCTTTTTTGAGACTTTGTGTGATCAAGCTAATGCTGCCTCTTTCACATGGACATGAGACTGCGACCTGAGTTGCTCCTTTTATTCCCGCAGCAAAGGCCATAACTTTTTGGTTGTGGGTCCGTCGCCTGCTTTTTTCTATGATATGTGTCATTGCTCTGCCTTAAATGTTTCACAATATGACACTAAACAGCTCTACTTTACATTTATTCAATTACAGGTAGTTTTAGAGCTCAAAAATACACAGATCTGGCCAAAAAAGTCACACAATGGCCCTTAAAACATTGTAAAGACTTTAAGTGCTTTAACTGCTGCTCCAACACTACACCAGAGCAAACAGAGCTGTCGCACGGATCATCCCCCACTTTCTTTATACATTTATTTCAATTATAAAACTATGGGGCGTTTATCTCTGCGAGGATCCACCGCAGGACGGAGGATTAGGTCCCATGGAGTTTTTAATAAAGCAGGATAATGAAAGCTTGGGGGGAACAAAAGGTACTGCTGTGATGCTTAAATAAATGTGCAGGACTTTAACCTTCACTCAAGGACCCATTTCTCATCTTCTGTACGTAAAAGTGCATTGCGTAACTTTTCGAGTGGAGCGCTTGTGTTTGCGTTACTATGGAGATGTTGGGCCTTTAGAGTTGTACAATATGGCATTAGAAAGGTAAGATGTAGGGTCAAATCTGTGGAGAGGTGATCATGTTTTTAAGGTATTTTTGAACAATAAAAACCGCAAAATAGTCCAAAAAGTGGGAAAAAGTACACAGTTTTAAGTAAAAGTACAGATTTCGAAGTATCACATGATAAAATATACTCAAGCAAAAGTATTACAATACCAATTTAATGTTTTATGGTATTTTTGAACAATAAAAACATCCATAAAATAGTCTAAAAAGTTGGAAAAAGTACACAGTTTTAAGTAAAAGTACAGATTTCGAAGTATCACATGATAAAATATACTCAAGCAAGAGTATTACAATACCATTTTAAATATGTACTTAAAGAGTAAAAAGTCAAAGTATGTTTGCATGTACGTTTCAGTTTGTAGTAGTTTGTAGTAGATTGTAGTTAAAATGTCATGGAGTAGAAAGTACAGATACCTGCCCTCAAATACAGCGAAGTAAAAAGTATTCACAGTACAAATACAACATTTTACTTGTACTTTACTACTTTTACTCGGTTACGTTCCACCACTCATAACAGAAGAAGTACAAGATAGACAATTTAATGCCGTACTGCGAAACATTCCAGGCAAAGCAACAACCCAAAGCCGCTAAGGACGCGGTACTTTAAACTTTGAACATTTCGACTGCAAAAACAAAGTCGAGGAGGGAAGAGACGAAGAGGCTGTCTGCATGTTTTATGGGACGCTCAGGTCTGGAGAATAAGCGGGACTGACACCGGCTTCGAGAGACGAGGAAAACGCTCGAATTATTCAGAGTCTCGTGTTGTCCGTATGAAGAGCTCGGCGTTTAGTGCAGAGAACTGTCAGTATAAGTCATAAAGTGTACATGTTGTGAAGTATATATGGATGGGGGATGTATAGCGGAAGATACTTGTCACTGCTTCAGGTTATTCCAGGACTGACTTTCTTTACTCCAAACTTTATTCACCTGTCAGAGAGTCCAGAAAGTACTTTGTTGGCGTACAGACATTTTTTATCTATGTTATCATGTTGTTTCCTCATCACAAACAGACCTGGAGTTGCGTTTTGTTTCATTCGCACATGTTTAACCCGCAAATCCTGCACATTTAGGCTGAGTTCTGACGTTCTCTCAAACTGAAAACACTCGATTACACTTTGTGATGTGTTAATACAGGAAGTGCTCCAATATGGACACCTTCACTAGAATTATTTCAGTAATTTCAGTCCTGGAACTGACGTACTCTGCTGAACAAAAGGTTAAACGAAGGAGTTTACTTGAAAACTACTACTTCATGACATCACAAAGAGGAACAGAGCATTTTCAGGTTTGGAGATAAACTAATAATGCAAGATTATGCATTTGAATGAAATAAAACACAACTCTGGGTATGTTTTGGAGAATGAAATAGCATTATAACATATAGGACCGTTAATGCATTGCAAGAGATGTGTTCATTAATAGTTTCAGTGTTTAAAAATTGACCATAAGGACATGTTTGCATTAAAAACACAATTTGGCAAACTCAGGGGCTTTCAGAGATAAATCCATTGGAGATCTGAGGACATGAATATTTGAGGATCTGTTTTTCCTTACTGATATAAGTTTATGTGCACATTTAGTGGTAAAATGTACTTGTACTAGTTTGAAATTAATATTATTATTACACAAACTCTTCAAATACATCCCACTTTCTCCTTATCAATCATCTTTAACCTACTGTCACCGCAGCAGCAAAACCAATACCCTTCTAAACCTCTCTATGTCCACACTTTCACTACCACCAGTTTCTAGACCATTATCCATTTAATAAGTTGCCAATGAGCAAAATAAAAAAAATAAAAAATAAA
>KN488264.1:512-12709 GCA_000787155.1 Scartelaos histophorus | reverse complement strand
AAAAAATAATATAATTTACACAATTTGAAAATAAATGTCAATGCCCATAATAAAGGAAAATTGGATATTATAATATTTGACGCGTTGTCTCTGCACTTTTAGTGCGTAAAATTGTCCAGACACACTCACCTTGAAACCGGTGGCCCAAGTATCTGTATCTGTGTAAGAGCCAGGGGTAGAAGGTGGACGGGTCCCGCTGCTGCCCGAACAGCGGGTGCGGACTGTGGGAGGAGGACAGCGGGTGCGCGGCCAGCGCGTGCGGTGGGGCCACGGGGTGCACGGGGACAGCCGAGCTGGGCGGGTGAGACACCGCCTCGGCAAACACCAAGTCCGGGTTGGAGTAGACGCCTCTGGACGAGGAGTGAAAGCCGTTGAGAAAAGGGTTCATTTGGCCCGTGTTGGTGTAGCTGAGCGCCGCGGGCCGGATGGGCTCCTCGGACCGGGACGCCGGCACCGGACTGTCCTTCGCCACGAGGGACTCTATCGTAAAACACCGCTTGGGTGTTGGCTGGAACATGGTCTGGTGATAGTCCAGGTTCCCCAGTTTAAACTCGAGTCGGAGAGTCGCTCAGAAAATACTCCAAAGCGAGAAGAAGAAGAAGAAGAAGAAGAAGCAAAACTTGATGCGCTGAAGTTTGAACCGCGGAGCTGGAGAGAAAAGCCTGGTAAAAGCGCTGCTACTCCCACAGTACATCCATGGACATGTCCTCGCCAGGTTCGCACGGCAGACTTGTTAGTTCATGAGCCTAATTAGCGCTGCAGCCCCATAAACAGCTTCCTCTGAAGACTGTAATGGCATGGTGATTGGTCGCCTCCGCCACTCGCTCGCTGCTGCTCGCCTTGAGGTGGAGAACTGGGAGAGACGCTTAAAAAGTGCGTCAATGGGAAGCAGGGGCGCGGAGAGGCGGACTCGAGCGCGCGACACGGAACGGATTCGTCCAGAGAGGAGCTCCTCGTGCACGGCCGCACACACTCACCCACGAGCACGCGCATACATATCTCCAGGACATTTAACACACTCGTCTGAGCAGCGGGAGCTCCAGGTACACTCCTACTTGGCCTCTTCTCTTTAAAGGTTTAGCTTTAGCTGCGTTAGTGCCGCGCCAAATTACGCACAACGTGGTTTACAAATCGGCTCCATTAAGAGTGTGTTTGGCCCTGTGCGGACTGTATTTAGCGACAATGACCGCCATTTATAGCTGCATTGTTTTGCTACATCAAATGGTTCGTTCATTTCAGCTGGACGTGGGCGAATTTACACAGAAAACGAACCCTTACCAAATACTCAATTTAAAATTAGTTGCATTAAACTTTATAACACATTTCGCACATATTTTTAAATTATTTGGATAAATTGTCAAGAAAAAATACAGGTTTTGAAGAAGATTTTTCGGGGATTGAGGTGTTTAGTGCAATACCTGTGGGTCTCAGCGCGCGGCCTCTTTACGCACGGTCAGAAACACAGCAGGGCGCACCGCTGGACACGTGTCAAACTCATATAAGCTACGTGAGTCTATTATTTCAAAAGACGTTTGTAAAGCCTCATAACGACGGTGACCACAGAAAAGGTTAAACAGACCGTTAACACCTCGTTTACATTTTATTTGTTTTTAACTGTAGCCTGTAAAACTTATTATAGAGAACTGGCCTATAAAATACAATGAAATGTCAATGCACATCGTCTGTTAGGTTTTATAATTAATCTGAATATTGTTATGATATAGTAGTAAAATTATAAATGGCTAAAAAATGCATGTCTAATAAAATATAATAACATTTATAGTAATAATAGACAAAAACACCATACTAAAAGGTGAAAAATAAATAGAGGCCTACTACAATGTAAAACCATCTGGTGTGTTTTAAAACCCCTGCACACAGTTCAAACTATATTTTGCTTTTTGTTTTAAAAATGCCCAAAAATTAGATTATCAAATGTATTGTTATCAGTTTTGATTGTTTTCATTTTCCTAATTTTGCAAAAGCTTTACTGAGGCGATTAACACGAACTTTTAGTATTTAGATAAGACCCACAGAATGCGTTTGATTTCAACGTTATTCTAACTTTACTTAAAAAAAAAAACAATAAACACAATAAATAACATTAGGCCCATATGCTAAACAAAATGGCTTTTTTGTAGGTTATTTTAACTCATGTTGTTCTGTTCAAACGCCAGAGTGTTAACGTCGTTTTGTTGTTTCTTTTTTTACAGTGAAGTGGCAGCGCGCGTGGTCACAAAACTCCAAACGCGGCTCACGAGCGTCTGCTCACGAGGCCTCAACGTGGACCTCAACTGACCTCTAGCGGCCACAAGCAGAACAACAAGTCAAATGGCAAATGCGTTCAATAAATCAGGATTCAACGTTCCCAGAGACTATCAGCTAAAATTTTTAGTTTCATGAAACTCTGTTGGACACATTTTAAATTCTGCATTTAAGAGGAAACAACAACAAACTCCCCACATAGGATCAAAGCTCAACTATTCTAGTTTATGTAATTAAAGAACAATGTTAAAACCAAGTGCATGTGCATACTCGTGTTACTTGGACTTTTTCATATTTTTTCATGTATCAATAAATTTGCTTTAGGTTAGACCAGACGCACTGTTTTCAGTGTTTTAACGCCTCTCCATAGGGTATGTTTAAAGGGTTGTTCAGGAAGCACTGAAATGACATTTTGTTTTCTATAAAAAGGACCTTTTTAAATAGTCTAACAGGAGCAACATGTGGAAAATGGTAAATGTTAAAGACTTTTTGCAAACTAGTTGTGTGGAGAAGTCATAGACATTAAACTGGCCCCATCTATCCATTTACAGATAGAGAAGCCAAAAAGTTAGTTGGAAAAAAAATGTTTAATAAAAAGAAAACTAATTATGTAGGATGTATTACTTTGGCAAAGCGTCGTACAATTGTCTAGGTTAGACTCAAGTTCAGATTTCTAACCATTTGCAAACAGCACGTTTTACAGTTGCATATTTCAGTTTGGAGAATGTCATTTGGCACTTTTGGAAAACTTTATTAATCTAAAACTTGAATGTGTATAAAGACTTAGTTTCATCAAAGACAAAAAAGACAAAGCGACTGAGCAAACAGGTTTTATTTCTCATTAAAGGCTTGATGTGGACATGGCAGCCACAGATCCACACAAGTGCACACAAATTGATAGATGAAGATTTGAGATTAGCCTCTGTTTAAACTTTAATAAAAGAAACTCCAGGAAAATAACTACAGTCTACAGATATTTCATTCAAAGAGCAAAGCTGGCAGCCATTTATTCACCTTTGAAAGCTTATGGCAGATGATATAGTTTAAAGTTATCATTTGATTGTTAATATTTATCTTATATGTATTAGCGGCGTACAGTGGTCCAACCGTCGTCATCGGTTTCATTTTTGGGGGTACGGCGAGGGGCTTCCTTCTCTGAGCGCCAGGCCTTGTCTTCTTCACGGTCTTGCTCGGGAGCTCGCTCTCTGGGACGCTCCCTCTCCTCACGTTTATCATCACCACTACGACGCCAAGAACCACCTGGAGGAAAAGTTATTTAAAAAAAACTGTAAGAAGTGTATACTTTTTTTTTTAAGACCAATTTTGACACATAACAAAAAGGCAAGAGAATTATTAGAATTAGAACACACATTATACAAGCTTTACAGATGCAACTAATGATTCATTTTTGTATAACTGGACTAGTCAAACAAATAAATTCATACATACATTTTTAAAAAGACATATAAAAGCTATCCACAATTATTTTAACATTCGACTAGTCAATTATTCTGATAAAGTCCCACAAGAGGAAATCATAGCTTTTTTTCCCCCTAGTAAAGCATGAGCACAGGATTAGCTTGTGAATCCTGCCACCTGGTGGTTGACTATAGAACATCCACAAATTAAATACAGGATGCTGTAAAATTTAAATTAAACGGTTGTACACAATTTCCAGAGTCCCATTAATCCATGTTTTAGTCCACTAAGTAATTATTTAGTTTAGGCCTGGAATATCCTTGCCCAGTTTTAGACCTCTTTTAGCTCTGGTGCTACTCAAAGCCTTCTTCAGTGAAAAAATACAGGATGAACATAATATTTAGCATCTTTTTCCTCACCATCGTCGAGGTCCCGGGGCGGTCCTCTCTGTTCTCTGTCGTCACGGCGATCCCTGTCTCTCCGGTCTCCACGGCGATCGTCTCTGTCTCTATCACGACGGTCGTCACGGTCGCGGCCCATGTCTCGGTCCCGCTCTGGCTCCTCACGGCGAGACTCTCTCCAGCTGCCCCCCTCTTCCCCACCTCTGCGCCACACACCCTCCTCTCTGCCAACACACGGGACAAACGATCAATAAACGATCAATAACCTCATGGAAGAAATTAAATGATCAGGTTTGTTACAATGGGACTAAACATCCAAATAGGGTTGCCAGATTTTTCCAGACAAATAAGCAACAAAGTCTTTGAAAAAAATAAAAGTAAATCTATATCTACAATGAGCACTTAGTTAATGGTAAAGGTAAATAAATGCTACTAAAATACATGTTTATGAGATTGGAGACATAATGACATGAGCGGAAGGGGAAACTGTTCTTATGTGATGTATCCAAATGATGAATATAATGAACATCGACTTGAAGACTTCTGTAAAATTATATCATGTTTATGGAACACACCTGGGGGGGCGTCTGTCTCTGAAGCGGTCAGATCTTTCCTCTCCTTCGTCATCAGCGTCGTCTCGAGTTCCACTGCGGGGAGGACCCCAGCTCTCCTCTCGGGCCTTCTCACGCTCACGCCAGCCGCCTGCCACAAGAGCAGGAGTTATCAGAATAAGATTAAAGAGTAAAAAAACTAAATAATAATATCTATGATTACACATATTCCATGCTACTTTTAATGAGGTAATTTAAATGCTTTCGACTGTTCAACATTATCCATTTTTCATACATCTGAGCGCTACCCAGGTGTTTCCATCTTTGTAGCAGAATAGAATTAATTAAGGATTGCACTGTCATGTTTAAGAAGTGAGAATCAGTATGCATTTTTGTAAGATTAACAAAAATAAACTCTAAAAGAAGAAAGTCTATGATAAATAAGTTACATGAAGCACGCCTCAGAAGTAAAACACTCTTTATGTGGAAATAAAGTCAAGTGTTTCCGACCTGGGCGTCCAAGGGGCTTCCATGGTTTGGCGTCGTCTCCTCTGCGCTCGCGTCCCTCATCCATGCCTCTCCTTGGGGTGCGCTCGTCCCGATCGTCCCCTCCTCGTCTGGGGCCCCAGTCGTCATCCGCCCCCCTCCTTGGACCTCGGTCCTCCAGACCTCTGCGTGGGGGCCCATCGTCAAAGCCCCTCCTCGGCCCACGGTCTTCATCGAACCCTCTCCTGGGACCGCGGTCATCGTCAGCTCCGCGTCTGGGACCACGGTCTAAAGAGAAAATATCGAGATTATGTCAATGATGAGTTTTCAAAATCTATATGCAATTCAAAATATACAGAAGTCTGTGATACCTGTTAGATTAGAACTGCGCTACAGTTTCACAGTTTTTGAGTTGATTGTCATTAATGTGCAGGTCTAATTTATAATCCACAATACATATTACGCCAAACCAAGATTTCCCTAAACTTTTCTGAAAATTTTAAAAGAAGAAAACCTTTATTTGTTCCACATGAGGGAAACAATTATTAGAATTTTCCCACTGTGGGTAGGTATATGGTATTGGTGTAATTAAAAGGCAGGGTATAGCTATAAAAACATGAATAAGGCAAAAATAAATGTAGCGTTTTTTATGCCCATTAGCCAATAAGTGCCATTTTCATCTAACCATTTAAAATGTGCATCCATATTCCCTGAGCTGTACCTCTGTCATCGTCGAATCCTCTCCTGGGCCCGCGCTCATCATCCAGGCCTCTGCGTATGGGCCGCTCATCGTCCCCTCCTCTCCTCGGGCCGCGGTCATCGTCAAAGCCCCTCCTCCCTCCTCTGTCGTCCCTGCGAGGGCCGTCCCGTCTGAAGGGGCCCTCACGCTCCTCTCGATCCTCTTCACGGCCCTCCTGTCTCCAGTCACTACAGAGGAAACAGAAAAGTCAGAAACTGCAAAAAATGTCTGTATTCAACTGTCCCCACTCTCGAAACTATTCTCTGAATCTTTCGAATAATCATGACACTTCTGAGACCTACAAGTACTTATAATATGAACAGTGCTATGATGGTACTGACCGCTCGGGTACAGGGCGACGCCACTCCGACTCCCTCTCCCTCTCCCCCTCAGGGCGGCCCTCAGTGCGGCCCTCAGTCCTCTTCCTCCAGCCGCCCTCCTTCTCCTCTTTATCGCCCCAGTCCTGAAAGAGGTCCCACAATTAAAAAGACTTCACAATAACGTCATTAGAGATGTGGGTGATTAACACCCTTCATTTTGTCGACTAATGTTTAGATATTTTCGCTGACTTAAACTAAATACAAAAACAATGGTCTAAACTTGATTTAAAGTAGAAGCAATCAGACTAAAAAGACAATATTTTCAATGAATAACAAAAGAAAACATGGATGAAAGGAACATATGGATGCTGAAAACAAGCTTCATTTTCAATCCCATCCCAAATCAGATTATAAACTTAAGACCTATAAACATCTATTTTAATTTTTTGGAACACAGATTTTGATTGTAAGCAGCTTGAGATAAAACTCTGAGATGAAACTGTTCAGGAAAGGTCAAATTTTATCCAGTTATGCGATTTGTTTTCACTTGTCAAGAGATTTAAATTAGTATCCATTTTCAATATTGGTCTACTATTGATTAGTATCAGCTTTTACTCAATTGTTATGTTATTTTAATAGTCCACACAGACCTTGGCCCTCTCCTCCCTCTCTGGAGCCCTCCTCTCCTCCTCTCTCTTCCGTTCCCTTTCTTCAATCTCTTGTTGTCGGGCTCGCTGCTTCCTCTCCTGCTCCTCCAGTTTCCTCAGACGCTCCTGGTATTCCCGTTCTTCCTCCTCGCGCTGCTCCTGCTCCAAGCGCTCCCTCTCCTCACGCTCTGAAGGACAAAGAAAACACAGGTAAGAATCATCAAGCGTGATCATTTGAGATTTACCTTTATTGTGACCAAGTAACAGGAAAATACTTAATCCACTGTTCAACACAATATCATTCATGTCGTTTGTGCTTAGATTCTGTTTCTGAGTCTGAAAGTTAATGAGAAACCGCTAGATAAAAAGTCACACAACATTTAAGTTCACATTGCTAGAACTGAAATTTATTTTTGTTATAAAATTGTCTCTATTCTAATTTGTTTTAGTTCTCGCAAAAACATTGTGAGCTAAATAGTCACAATTCCCAACCAAAAATTTTGACAATCCTATTTCTGCTAAAAGGTCACAGTTTAATTTACACATTAATAAAGTTTTGTTCACCCTTCTTGAGCTGCTCCTCGTGGATGCGTTGGGCCTCCTCCTCTTTCATGCGGTAGTAGTCGTTGCGTCGGTCGTCTTTGCGTTTCCGCTTTCGTTCTTCCATCCGCTTTTTCCTCTCCTCCACCAAACGAGCCTGGAATGCCTTCAGTTTTTCCTGTGAAACAAACAATTATTTATACATTCATAAATGACACGGTGTCGAAACACGGTGTCACTTTACTAACTATATTTACTGCTCATTTGTTTGATTTTATACAGTCAGTCTCACCTCATAAATGCAGCTACGAGCGACTGTGATTTTAGACAAAAAGCTCTCCTTGTCCTCGATCATCCTGGACATACGTTTCTTATGCTCCAGGGCCTTCTCTCTCTCCACCTTCATGTTACTGATCTACAAGATAAAACAGGTTACTGGTTACAATGTGTTAAGAATATATATATATAACGTGACATAACGTGACGTAATAAAACACACTGAATAGTCCACGTACCCTCTCCTCCTCCTGTAGTTCCCAGAGCTCCATGTCTTTAACGCGCTGCTCCTCGTAAGCCTTTTTGATGAGCGGGATCTCCTCAAGACGTTTGGCTCTCTCAAAGTAATCGATCTGGATGGAAACAAACAAATAAGAGTCAAAAACTGAACTGATAAAAGGCGTGTCTCAAGTCCTTGTAGAGAAAGCCAGATCAAAAGCTGATATTTTGATCTGAAGTACCTTCTTTTCTTGATTCTTGAGTCGCTCTTGAAGTTCTTTCTTCTCCTTCTCAAGCTGCTCCACCTGTTTGGCCATGATGAAGTCTGGGTCCAATTCCTCCAGATCCTGCAAAAGACATTTGGCATTTAAGTCTTTTTGAGATTTCAAATAAAAAATATGCATCTAATTTTTGGTGTCAAGAGAAATCGGATAAACTGTCCAAGTGTTTCGGATTATCAATGGATTTTAGAGTAACTTTTATTTGGAAGAAAAAGTACAACAAATGCATAGTTTTCAGATTAAGAAATCAGATTACTCACATCAGTTGTAACCATTTACAACCGTGAATAATCAAATAACTCCATTAAATTAAATTAGATGACAATCAGATGAAATATAACCACTCTCACGTACTGAATCACTGAACTTACCTCGATATCAATGTCCTTAAAGGCCTTGGCTCCGAGCTCAGTCTTCTTGATCTGCTCCAGTCTCTCCCTCACGGTCTTCTTCTTGATCTGCTCGTGTTCCTGCATGATCCTCTCCTTCTCCCTCTCCTTGGCCTCCTGCCTGAGCCGCTCCTCTTCAGCCTTTCGGACCTTCTGCATCTCTGCTTCTCTCTGCTCCAGTTCCTCCTTCTCCCTCTGGATATTCAGACTCTCCAGACGCTCTTTCCTCTCCTCGATGGTCTGTCGGCGGGCCAGGATTCTCTGATGGTCTTTACGGGCGTTTTTCAGGTAAGCAGCGATGGCCTGTTGGTGCTGCTCCTCACGCTCTTGCTATAAATGAACAAGAAAAAAATAGTGGATGGTTAAGCTATTCTAATGCCATGAGGGACAGACGGTAGTAATTGATAACATCCTGCCACTTGGTCTGAGGCTACATACTTCCAAAAACTGACAGGCTTTCCATAACTGTTAAGTGAAATTGGATTACTTATTGTTTATTAGTTATGCATTGGAGGTTATTAAACAGTTTCCTAAACTGTTGTTCAGTCATTCTCCAGGTTAATGCATCTGTAGTTTATTACATGTACAGCGTCATGATTTCAAACTCACCAGAATGGATGTGGGCTTGATGACCTGAATGGCTTTAGCCAGAGACGCGGACATGGCTGTGAGCTGGTTCCTGATCTGCTCCGAGGGCATGTTCTGCAGGAAGGGCCCGACCGGAGAGTCCTCTTTGGTCGAATAATTCAGATCGGAGCCAAAACTCAGGGTCCGAGATGAGTGGTCAATGCGCACCTGTAAGAGAAAAGCATTTTGGCTTTAATATAACATTTGGATAAGAGTAAAAATATATAATTATGTAGATTTACTCTTTTCGATTTAAGTAAGTAAGCAAGCTAGTAATTGTAAATGAGCCTCTATAAGACTCTAGATTCTCTATAATTATAAACTCCACTGAATTTTTGTAACAGGTGTCAAAATAATGAAAAATTGCTAATTATGTTAGAGCCTTTTAACTGACAGAGGAAATGAAATCACAAAAATGTTGTATGAATCCTCTGGTGGGTCTTACCTGTAGGTCGCAGTGACGAGCAGCGTCTACAATGGAGCGCTCCAACTGGAAAGCATCCACAAAAGGGACCAGGGTGGCCAAACGGTTAAACT
This sequence comes from Scartelaos histophorus, assembly GCA_000787155.1. Lineage (NCBI taxonomy): Eukaryota > Metazoa > Chordata > Actinopteri > Gobiiformes > Gobiidae > Scartelaos > Scartelaos histophorus. The sequence continues at coordinate 3,012 of KN488264.1, read as the reverse complement.
CGATGCTCTGATAGATCTGGGCCACCTAAAAATATCAAGTACAAAAACATTAGTTACATGCCCACTTTATTGCACTTATTTGTTTTATTTATGTTTATATAACATTTTAAGATATAATAAAAATGACCTGCTGCAGGAGTCTGAGGATGGTGTTGTTCTGGAGGTGAGGGACGTACTGCTGCAAATCAGGCTCCTTCTCAGTCTGTTCTCTCACCCAGTCCAACACCTGTGAATGAAAGTCATTTTAAGTCATTTGACATAGTATGATTTAAATCAAGACTCAAATGGATGACCAGTTGAGCACTGAGACTTAATTGTATAACATTTTTTTAAATTGTTCAAAGAAAGTACCTTTGTAACGCGTCCACTGAGCTTCAGAGGGTGGAAGTCGACCTCGAGCCAGTTGTACAGGTCCTTCACATCAGGAACAACGTACTGCAGCAGGTTAAACCTCACCTACAACAAGAAAGATCAGGTTAAGTACAACATAAAGACCCACTGGTACTGGTATTTCTTGAGTATTAGTATCAATTAAATGTAGCAGATTAGTTAATATTTTATATGGGTGGTTTTCAGATTCAAAAATGTGCCATAATCATAACAGATGGGGGCAAGAGCTAGTTTTTCCTATTAGTTAGACCATGTGAAATATTTCAGAAATGTTGCTGATCATTTCTATTAGTGACTAGACTGCATTTTCATTACACCTATTGATATAAAATATTATTGGTCTAAAGAATGTTGTCATGTAATTTATCTTTATCCTGCTGTCTTCAATAATAAATATATCTTAAATATGGCAAATAGTGAATGATTATATTAGTAACAATGGTACCATGTCATTGATGAGGCTCTGGCGTGTGGGCGGGGACTGCAGCCCCAGCAGTGTGGCCAGTCTGCGGTGCTTCTCCACGATGATCCCATCCATGTCCAGCAGACGAGCAATGTCGGTGCGCTCTGGAGTGATGGGGATGGACAGAGTGGCCAAGAGGACTCGAGTAGACATCCTGAATGCACAAAGAATGGATTCATTTTAAATAATCAGAGTATGATTACAAACAACTAAAGTTTACCACTGGTCTAAAAACAAGCTGAACAAAACATTGAAAAAACAATTTATACTTATGTTTGTAGTAGTGTCATAAACATACAGAAGTCACTTTATTTTAGGTCTGATAAAGTAATTAAGGTTGTGAAGTGAAAAAGATTTTTATGTGCTCAGTTTATTCCAGTTTTTTGAAGTCAGGTTTCTTTTGGTTGTAAAAAACCCTGTCTGAATCAAAGTTTTGCATTAACTAGGGATTCAATAATAACAGGTTTCTTTGCTCTATAGTATTGAGGAGACTGATGGCATTTAAGGCACACAACACGCATTTCTATAATTTTTGTATGAAAAATGTCAAATCAAATCAATCTTTACTGTCATATTACTGTACATACAACCGTACTGCAAGCAAGATGAAATTTAAATTAAAACACACTCACATATTTAACAAAAAGAACAGCTTAATCCATATTATATTGTACTGTTCCACCCCCAGTATCTACTACAGTTGCCAAGTATTTAAAAAGGCCATATAACATAATAATAAAAGAAAAAGTTTACCTCTGCATCTCCTCCTGGGTGAGATTCTTGCGCATCTCCCTGGACAGATGGTAGAGGCGGTGCAGGGTGCAGGCGTGGAACAGAGCGTTGCCAGACTTCCAGAACACAGTGGACACTTTGTTGTAGTAGTTTGCCATGAGCTGAGGCTTCGGGGGCTTCTTGGACAGGGCAAACAGGCCGTGGATGTCCTCAACCGCCTTGAACGCTTCCTATAAAATGAACCAATGCATTTGGAAATTTACCAAGGATGATTTGTGTAAGTATCTCCAGGACATTTATTATACTTTTGCAAAAAACTATTCTAACTTTTTTTTTCAGTTACTAATATAAATGATGCCCAGAATGCCCAAGTACAAAATAAGCATAAAACAGGACAGAAGAACTATTAGATGCTGTGAGATACTATATCAAATATTAAGAAAAAACACAGTCACAAGGTCATCTTTTATACATGTGCACAGATAAAATAGGGAATAAAATTGGTTTCTTGACTACTAACATTAGAAAAAAACGCAAAATAAATCTGTTAGCTAAAAATACAGGCAGTTATTTTAATATGTCCTATAGAGAGTGTATATGTTGTAGTTGCACAGACCTGCCATAGCTCCATGCTGATGGCGCTGTCAAGCTGCACCAGGCGGGTCTCCAGGTGCATGGACTGGGACTCGGGGTTGTTCAGGTTGATGGCCGTGCTCTGGTTGTGGTGACGCTGGATCTGCCCCAGGTGCATCCTCAGGTTATCACAGAGCTTACGGAACTCTGCCTTACGGGTGTACTGGAGGCAGAACTTGAATGCTGTAAAATAAAATCAATTATTTTTTATCAATAATACGTCAGTGAACGTCTACACAGTGATCTGGTTGTAACATGGAGATTATCTGATGAGGATTATCG
>JACN01001212.1:0-21000 GCA_000787155.1 Scartelaos histophorus | reverse complement strand
ATATCATTGTATATCACTGTTATATACCAGAGGTCACAAGGAAAACAGTACAAAGTACAATGATGATATGATGACTGACAGAAACGGACTGGTCTTTCAATCGGGGAAAAACATTTTCATTCTTATCATAGTCTATTGTTTCCATTAGTATAGATATTTAATTTGAATGGTAACCCTGGTTTCCAAGTAAGAAAGTCAGGATTAAACCTGTTTTATAATAATCCTCAATTTTACAATTTTGCAATTTTTCAAAATCTTGATTAGTAAAAACACGACTTGATTGTATTTCTTAAATTAATTCCCCAGTATTACCCAACGATGGTCTAAAACTGTATAAAAATCACAGCTAAACTTGGGACGTGATTATATGTCAAACACTGAGCTCACATTATTATTATTATACATTATTAAGCTGTTGTGGTGTCAGATCTGGCAACTTAAAGTGAACTGTGAATGCTGTTTAGTTCACCTTGAAAAAAATTAACACAAAACGTAAGATCCATTTGAAGATCATGAACCAATGTTTGTGTGAATACATCCACATACAGTATTTGTCATGAGTAGAATCAATATAAGGTTTAAACACGTGTCCTTCATACGCACACGACTCGGGCAGGCCTCACTATTGTTTACGATCACACATTTCTTTCGTTGTGCGTCCACTTTGATCAAATGTGTTTTGTGCATTGCAAAATATGATTCTTTGCCAAAGTAAAAAGCTGAAAAGATTCATATTCCCCTTGTGTGCTGCATGAATCAATATGGAGGTGGGAGTGATGTTATTGTAGACACAAATAAAGACTTAGCAATCCATACCTTCTATCACTCACACACACACGCACACACACACACACACACGCGCACTCACACACACACATAGATGACAGATGATACAGATGCAAAACAAAACCACACACATTGTTGGAGAAAATAAGCATTTAAATAGCTGAACTTATTGCCTGTTTCTATAGAATACCAAACACTTCACTATGCAGCATAACCAACAAGGACGACTGTATGTGACAAGAAAGAGCCACGGGGCGAAAGCAGAGCACACACTGCTCAGATTTAAAGATGCATTGTGTAACTTTTCCGGCAGAAGGTCCGTCAGATGGTATTAAACCTTTCTATCTGCATGGAAACCAAACCAGCTCCAGGTCAGATGCAGTTTTTCTTGGTATTTTTGAGCTATGAAACCATCTGCGACTGAATAAATGTAAGGTAGAGATGTTTAATGTCACACTGCGGGATATTCCAGGCACAGCAATGACATGTGCAAGGAAACAAGCAGTCAAAAGGTTGCACAGTCCACCTTTAATGTGTGTATCTGAAATGCATTTCATGAAAAAAACAATAATTCATATAAAAAAAAAAAAAAAGTACAAGAAAATTATGCATTTATATAAAGACTGATCCAATAAATCAGTAGTTTAATCTGCTCCTTAACATATAAAAACCAAATATACCAAATCTTTAACTCATTCACTTCTCATTTCTGTTGTTGACCCATAGAAACTTTATAATCTAAATAAAATGAGTTGATTAACACAAATTGCAGTGAAACCAACAGCTGAAGGAACATAACCCTGATACACTTTAACACAGGCAGATCTGAGTATTGTTCAAATCCAGATTCTGTGTTGTAATATAGTGTCTTGGGTCTACTAAGTAATAGAAATGATCAGAACTTGTGAATATTTTTTGCAATCCATTGATATTTTGTATTGGCATCACGCTGGGGGTGTCCTACATGTATCTCTGTGTTGGTGCGATGTTCAGCTGTTACCATGGCAACGCGATGCACACAATAGCAAGCGCAGACCACAATGTTTTCGGATAGTATTTTTAAAAAAAATGGATTTAAACAACACATTTGCAGGAGCTTGTGATCAATACGACAAACAAAGCTGAGAGTGACTAACTGAAAAACCAAATTTAACGTGTAAGAAACTGCAACAAAATCAGCTCTTTCTGGTCAGATGGTGTTAAAATAAAGCTCTCGTTAAGCCTAACTTGAGTAACCGAACCTCTGACAGACAGTTAGCATCACAACCCCAAGTAATATTGACAAAATCGGCTGCAAAGTATCAATAGCAAAAACTAAATGTGGTGATATCGCCACTGACAGTACCGCACAAACAGATCTAGCATAGGGCGAACTCTAAATACGCTCTTGTAAAAACATGTGGAGAGTGCATTGAGGGCCATTCAAACCGCCGGATAGAAAGTACTTACTACAGCCAGATATGGAGATTTTCAATACCGCGTCGTATATTGGTTAAAACAGGAGAGCCCTATTGACTTTAACCACATTTCCAATAGAAAATAAAAGAGTGAAATGGATTGTGACCTTGAGGATGCTTCTCTGCTCTGAAATCAATTAGCGCACACACACATCGGGCGGAGCGGCTCGTGCACCTCGTGTTCCCGGCGTATTCTGATGAAGCGCCCGTGTCCGAGTACATGCGGAGTAATTAATCTTAGTGTGAATCAATGAGCTGCGAGGGACCCAAAGGTGAGGCACATATAAGCCTAAAGCTCGGGGCGGCGGAGTCTGCAGAGGGCAAACGCAGACGCAAGATATGGGCTGTTTTCTGAGTCTTATTGGCGTAACTAAAAATATATATATGGATGTGTGAAGTGAACTAAACAGAAAGGCAAAGACAATTACAAGCATACCTCAGTTTTCACCATAGACTGTATAAAAAAGTGGACTAAGCGAGTGTGACGTCACCCATAGCGTTTAGCGGCGCTCAAATGAGGCTCGCGATGCTAACAGTTACAGGAGCGAATCTGGAGCCAGGCTCGATGTTAACAAAATAGCGAAAAAAAAATCAGGATCATGTGTCGCGGGTTAATAAGAACATTTTAAGACCAAGATGAAGAATCAGTGTAGCAGGTACAGAGAGACGAGCGACAAGATCCTAATGTAAGTCAATGGGAGCCAGAGTCAGAAGGAGCCCGAAGAGCCTCCTGGAGCACTTCCTGTTTGGCACGCGACAGCTAACGCGTTAGCTATGTCCATTCATATATACGGTCTATGGTTTTCACGTATAACTGACGCACAACTCCGACCACACTATGCACATGTGATCAGAAGAGATGAGGGCGCCAGATTCAAGGTGATTCCGAACATCCATCCATCCATCCATCTTCTCCCGCTTAATCCGGCTGGGTCGCGGGGGCAGCACGCTGCCCATTACTCTATGCACCAGACCCAGACCCTATGAACCCCTCTGCAGGTGGTGAGCCCACAGGAGGGAGGGACTCCCTGCCGGTCCCTTGTTGTACACTGTTCATAGGGTGTTGCATGTTTTTGGTTGATGGGGGGAAACCGGAGCACCCGGAGGAAACCCATCCAGACACGGGGAGGAAACATGCAAACTCCACACAGAAAGGCCCGGGCGACCCGGGGATCGAACCCGTAACCTTCTTGCTGTGAGGCATGCCACCGTGCCGCCTTCCGAACAGAAACTATTTAATCCAGCGGGTTTTATCACAGACGGTAGGTGTCCATAACTATACAGGAAGTTGTCATCATGCACAGGAAGTTGTCATCATGCACAGGAAGTTGTCGTCGCATGTTTCAAAATGTCTTCCTGGTTTGTGACATAAGCGTGAATAGAGACTCTTGGATATGATGTCACGTTCGAGCTTAATATGAACCTTATAAAATAAAAATAAGAAAAAAACATGGGATGAAAAACTGAATTGGAAACAGTGGAATAAATTTAAGACTTTGCACCTGAGGTCTGGGGTGCAATGCTAACTGGAGGCTCTGCTTCGTCTGAAGTTTGTTTTTAATACGCGCTTTGTTTTAACATAATCTGACCCTGAAGCGTTAGCTGAACACAGTCTTTGTTTTAACATAATCTGACCCTGAAGCGTTAGCTGAACACAGTAGGTAAACTCCAGACTGTATTATAAGAAATAACAATGCATTGGTTGAGTAAAGTGTCTTGCCCAAGGACACAAAAACAGTATGTATTTTTTTAATTTTTATTTGTTAGTTGTTTAGTCTTAGTTTAGACTTTTTTAACTGTCATAAAACTATTATTACAATGTGACTTTTTGGAGTTTGTAGTTTCGATACTAGTTTTAGTATCATTGGCTGTTTGGTATTCAGCGCACTACAAGTACAATACTTTCGATAGCCTAGTTAGCTCTGGTCTAGCGCTTTTTATGTTTTCCAATCTTGTTCCAAATTTTCCAATACCTTTTTTTACAAGTTACACAAAGCCATTGCGGAAACTGTATTATCAAGTTTTGCGTGTCCGACTTGGAGAAAAACGTGGACGCCAATCGCAAAGCTGTTTTTCTTGTTGATTATCTTCCGTTAGCAACTCCAGGAACGTTGAGCAACACCTGATAAAAGACGTGTTTGTTCAGTATTGACCTCATCACATCACCAACGTCATACCCACAGGCAGGGTTAAAAGTATTGAAATAGTCATTTAAACCACCAAAGCGTCCATGAAAACCATGAACACCATGAAAACAGTTCATATTTAAAAGTACGACACTAGACACTCGGATTCCAAGTTGGGCCGTCTGAGGAAAAGGGGCGTGTCCGTGCATGTCACTAGGCAACAAACGCAGGCTAACTTAAACCAAACTAAACAGAACAAAACTAACACGGCCAGATAAAGAAGACGGGTATTTAAATACAGGAGGACTAACTAAAACTGAACACAAGTTACACTAAATATTTCACTAAAAGTACTAACTTAATCAAAGTAACAAGAAGACAAATAATAATAAAGTAATCTCAAACAAACTAGACAACCTAAGTTAGCCAAACTAACAAAATAGTGCTCAGGAAAAAAAAAAAAAAAAAGTGAATAAATAATTAAAACTTACATAAACTAAAAAAATAGAAAATATAAGTCTAAATAAAGGAATTAAATTAGACTAGGTGTACTGCAATTAAATTAACTTAATTAAAATGTAAATGAAATTAAGTAATGCTGTGGAGTGGTGGCAAAGGTATCTATTACAAAACAAATTAACAGTTATTCAAAATTAACTTTTTTGTTACTAAAATGTGTATGTAATGTTTGCTGTTGTCCTATTTTTTATTATCTATTGTTTGTTTATTCAGTTTTTGTGAAAATTTGCGGCTTTGAGCTAAAAAACAATCTGAATTGAGTATATGGTGCCGTCATGGCCACTGTGATTTCAAGTACTATGTGACATCACATACCTAGAGAATTTACTTTCTTTCTTTGATCATTTTAAATCTATAAAAAAAGAATGAAATAAATAAATACAGAAAAAATGTACTAATTTACTGTTCCAAATGTGTTATTTCAACTAAGCTAGCAGCCGGTAAATGCAAATGCAACACTTAAAACTCAGTTAAGACTACAACATATATTCATGTTTTCTATGGATTTGCACAAGACAATCAAAGCTCAAGAACCACTTATTTTCAGAGTGAAGAAGGGGAAATGTTCACGTCTAAGTGGACTGTTCTTGTTTTCACTCACCAAATTGCTGTAGATTCAATATGTGTTTGAAGTGGCGTAAAATAATAATATACTTTACAATAACTTTAATTAGCTGTTTAACTGTTGATGGAAGTCTTTAATAATGACTCAAAACAAAGGTGGAAAAAAGGAATTGCTTTTTGGCCTTGAAAATAATTGCACTCCTTCTAGTATATATTCATTAATAACAATACAGTAATGGTAATAGTTTCTTTGTACTAGAACGGCTGTATTTGTATCCATGGCGATGAAAGAACTGTATTGTTGCCGTAGTAATTGACCATTTTAAACAAGCTGTTTTATCTTCTATATGGTCAGAAGTGCGGAAAATATCAGCAACGTACAAGTAAATCTGTAGTTACGTTATTGCAGTAATAGAAGTAGCAGTACAGTAGTGGTGCTAGTGCATTGTGTAGCACTGACGCCTCATCCCGGGGTATTTTACAGCATTTGACCCCGACCGACCCCTCTGATGGTGATGGAGTCATTGAACATCCTCTTTTGGCACACGAGGCTCGCCGTAGCCCCAGCGGTAACCCACCTGCCACTACGGCCGGTCTCGGGTCATTTATAACATTTTTCAAGCACAATACACACACGGTTCAGCTCGTGAGTTTTGAACAATTATCAATTTCAAATCAAGTGAGGCATTTTTAACGGGGAAAGATCCTTCAAATCAGGAGGCACCGATGTTAAATCACAATTATTAAACGTGCTCTACTTCTTCTTGTGGTCTTAAAAATGTACAAAACCAGTTCAGTTTGCAGTAGCGTAAAGTTATTCCTCACTTATCTTATATTTTCTGGACACAATGAGTTTAAAAGCACTTTTCAGAACTCCCAGAGACCAGAGTGGAGTTTCAATGTGAATGCTAACCGTACACTTCCTGATTATGGGGAAATAAAATGCTTTATAATTAGATGCAGGATAGAATGCAGAAAAATTCACACTGTTTTTTTTTTCTTTAAGTGAAAGATGCACTATGGGTTTACTTCCTATTTTACAGCTCCGAGCAGCAGTACTTTTCTTTCTCAAGCCCTGAACCTTGACGTAAATGTTTGGGGGGGTGGAGGTGTGAGGCTAACTGTAGGCACTGCTCTGTCTGAAACTCTTTTATTCAAGCTCCAAGTTTTATTTGAACACAATCTGACCATAAAGAACTGCCTTAGCTAAAACTACAGATGAGGTGATTTGTACTGTTAAACCAGTTTCTCTCAAATAACATCACACCAGATAGCTAGCATTAGCTAATAGTTTTCCACTCTGAGCTTTTTGTGGAAAATCAAACCCCTAAACAGGAGCGAGAACACTCACATTGATCACAGGTTGCTGAAAATGTGTTGCTGCCTGAAATACATTTTGTTTTTTTTCTTGAACTTGTAAGAATTACCTTTTTGGGCTGTGTCTCTTCAAAGTATCACGATCATAGGGCGATCAGACGTCCCTAAACCAGTTTTAACCCACAAATGTCCCAAATGTACCCATATTTGACTAACTCCATAGAGACTCGCCAAATTACAGGTAAGATTTGTGGAGAGGCGATCCCAACCACAGTAAGAATGATTTTTCTACTGATAGTTTTACGCAATAAATGACACTTGTAGATGAATAAATGCATGAGACGTTCCAGAAACATTAAGTTAACTTTTTACTCCATCCTCTAGAAATTAAAATATAATAAAATTTAAAAATGCATTAACAAATTATAAAGAGGATATGACTAAGGCTGAGCTAAAGCCCTGCAGACCACTGTACATGTCACCTGTACTTCCTGTGGACTCACTCACTCCGTTCAAGCTTTTTGGCTGTTTCTGTGAATACCGTTTGATTGAAAGGATATAATCAGGCCAAAAACGAAAAAAAAAAAAGAAAACTGAAAAAGAAAGTGTACTTGCACCTGTCCGTCAGCGCTCCCCTCTGCAGGTTATAATGGGAATCTGTTTCATTACGGGGTATTTTTAGGGCACGCTGCCACAAATCTTGTTAATGCTAGAATGATTTCTTTATTTTTTGGATTTTTTTTTTAAATGATAAGGTGAAAATGTTCTATTTCTTCCTACTTCAGAAAAGGTCAGTACTGGATAGAGTGGTGACATATACAGTACTGTCAAAAGTTTCAATAAATGTTTTTTTCTTTTTTCTTTTCGTTTCCTACTTGATATAAATATACAGAAGACCTAAAATATATGACACAAGAAGTACGAATAATGCAGTAAAAGAAAAAAAAGATAATAACTTTTTTTATACATTTTATATTCAGTTCCATCAAAAGTTTCTCAATCAATGCTTCTTTTTTCTTTGCGTTTCCTACTTTCCACATTTGATATAAATATACAGAAGACCTAAAATATATGACACAAGATGCACAAATAATGCAGTAAAGACAAAAAATCATAATAACTTTTTTTCCATCCATCCATCCATTTTCTCCCGCTTAATCCGGCTGGGTCGCGGGGGCAGCTCTGCCCATTACTCTGTGCACCAGACCCAGACCCTATGAACCCCTCTGCAGGTGGTGACCCACAGGAGGGAGGGACTCCCCAGCAGTCCCTTGTTGTACACTAACTAATAACTTTTTTTTTCCATTTTATATTCAGTTCCTCAAAGTAGCCACGTTTTGCTTTGTCGACAGATCCAAACCAATTTACTTTTTTAAAAACTTTTTTATTTTATTTATTTATTTTGTTTATTATTTTGAGTTTCTTTTTTATTTTCTGCAATCCATTCCATATGCGTCACTAATAGTTTTGATGCCTATGATGTAAATACTGTTCTAATAATGTTCTGACAGAGAGTTGCATTGAGAACTCTATTGTTGAAAGCTACTTAGTTTTGCTTTGACGTACCAAAACCATTTCCCAATCCTGCATATTCTTGGGCACAGAGATTCCTTCCTTATTTGGAGGAGTCCTTCCTCTGTTGTCATAGCAATACATGGTAAATTGACACATTTTATACAGTGCTTTTCCATCTCTCAAAGCACTTCACGTCAAAAAAAACACTCGCCCATTCATACACCAATGTACGCAGACACTGGAGACAAGGAGGGTTCAGTGTCTTGCCCAAGAACAAAACCACAGCAATCATCAGTGGGAAGGGAACTCGCACTACCAACCTTTAGGTTAGTGGATCCGCTAAACCAATTATATTTTATTTTGAGAGCTGGATTCAAATCTGATCAGTGGACAAACGCTCCACCAACTGTCGCCCAATGACGCAATTCACTTCAAAATTTATCATCGGGATTGAGAAAGATCCTCAAAAATCTCTCAAATGAGAAGAAGATTTGCCTGAAAAGTTGCTGAGATGTTCCGTAAAGGTGGTGCATGGAGGGAGGGCGGATCTATTGAAATGTTGCCATGTGCTAAAGGCCAAAGAGGAGTTAGTGGAGTGGCAGACAATGACGTGTGAGGCATTTGTGAGGGCTCAAATTAAAACTCCGCGGGGTTCTTCAAAGTCCACCTTTATAAAATGTCACATCTCCATGACAAAAGCTGACCCCAGGAAGCGGACAGGTAAAGGTCTATCCGTTGTCCCGGGTAACGGCAAAACAAGTTCAAATCAATTAAAATAGCCTGAAGGACTCAGATATGAAAGTATCATACTGACTGTTAATTAAAAATAGGAAGTGTTGTAAAAAAGTAAAAATAATATAGGAACTAAGGCCAATGGACTTCAAGGCAAGTGGATAGAAGATCATTATTATTATTTTTATATATTTTTTTTATTTTTACTAATAAAAAGGATGCAAAAAAAAAAAATCATGTACATTTTGGTCATGATTTAGGTGCACAAACCTGTACTCAAACCTATAACGCAGTTTAACTTAAAGCTCCACTGTGTAACTTTTTAGCCAAAAAAATAGACATGGTTTTGGTTGAATATTGCGGTGACGACCTACAACCAACCTCCAACTATCTATACATAAAAGAACGTGATGCACTTTTTGTACCACAAAATGACATCACAAAGTGGAATAGAGTGTTTTCCATTTGGAAGAAGAACTAAGCCTAAATACGCAGATGTGGTTTGTGAGTGAAACGTGTGTAAATGAAACGAAATGCAACTTCAGGTTTGCTTGTGATAAGGAAACTACATTATTCACAAATCAGAAAACAGTGTAATATGAATTGTTTAAAATATGTTGTTATTTTTCCGCTTTCGGTGAACAGATTACGGTTCATCCTCTGTAAAACGGCGTTGTGAGCACAGATCTGGCCGTGTATCCTTGGGCTGTGGAAAGAGGAGTTGGAGAAAGCTCATCCATCAGTGTGGGACAGGCCTCTGCTGTTGATTATCCCGAGAGGAGGGCCACATCCATGTTCTGATTGATCTACCTCCCCCCCTCCCCTCAAGGTCAAAGTTCAACAGTGACCATTTTACACTTTCTATCGGCGAAACCCCATGCGCCACCACACATAAATCTATACTGAGGTTGTGTGTACGATTCTCTCCTCCACCTCCACCTCCTCCTCTTCTTTTTTCTTCGCACAGATCTCTGGCTTTGGGCGCTGCTGCTGCTGTTGCTGCTGCTGCTGCTGCTTCTGCTGGTGGTGGTGCTAAATAATTCAGCACAGCCCCTCTCAGCTCCGGAAATATGAGATGAAATATATTGAAATGTTGAAATTGCAACAGATAAAAATAACAGACGCTGGATGACAGAGGACAGGGAGATGTGAGGAACACACGATTGCACTTTTAAGGTATCGGCAACAGCAAAGCAACACTCCCACCGAAAGTGTTTTTAGAGTTTTCTTCTAGTTTAAAAGTTACAAGATCCTCAGGTATATTTATACAATTGTGGTAAAATATAACGGCAGGAATAAAAAATATATGGCATAAAACGCTAAAGTATTAAGATCTTAGACTGTATAAAGACAGTGAGTGTGATGCCCAACCAAACAAAGTCAATCGAAAATAGCAGTTATAGCGGCTAATTTGGAGCTCCATATTTGGAAATCCAAGTATCACAGCAACCAAAGAGCCAATCAGGAGCGGTACTGTTGAAGGTAATGCCCCTTTGTGCCCGCACCGTTGCTTTAGGGTGGCAGCTTAGCAGTGCAGTCAGTCAAACCCGTTTCTAGGACTAGCAGGAGTGACTTCGGGGAGAGAGGGCTGCCGATTTTGATTAATGGACAAAATAGTGAAATAAAAACACCAGGATTGTGTAGAGAGGGTTCATCTGAACAATATTAAGGGATACTTCAGGTTTTTTGACATGAATCTGTATGGCATTCCCGTCAGCAGTGTCGGGCAAGCTGAGAGCCATGCACGATTCCAATATTTTTGCAGTTGTTTGGCAGTTTTTACGTGCTTAAACCGCCGCAAGACAGCTAACATGAAAGCTAACATGAAAGCTAAAATGAGCGCTAACGTGAGAGCGCAATACGTATATAAGCTTGTGTAAGTTATCGGTGTCATATTCAGACATGTTGCCGTTAACTTTCTGATCTGTAAACACAGTGAAACAGGAGCGGCTTCACCTGGAGCAGCGCAGTGATGCGAACGGAGAGAAAGTAGTGCCAAGCGGTTATGAGGTCAGATTTTTTCGTAGACAACGGTTTTGTGATGTGAATGTGTCACTCTTTTGAACACATATTGTTTTGAGAAGAAAAACGCTTAATTTTCGCGACCCCAGACAACTTGCCGGAACTACTTTCCTCAGCACCAAAACCGGGCGAGAACTCGACTCACAGGATGCTGTTGGGGGTAAGTCGGTGTTTATGCACGACACTGCTGAAGGAGATGCCATACAGAGTCACATCAAAAACCCAAACTATCCCTTTAAGGTGACAATAACAGGACTCACAGCAGCAGTCAGAAACAGAGGTGTTCTTTCAATATAAAGTAAACTGGAGCCAATGGAGGCGAATCTTGCTCACTTCCTATTTGGGGGATGGTGACTAGCGGGTTAGCTATGTCCATTTCTACAGTAATTATGCTGCAATAAAGCATTTCATTCAGCAGACAAATCATTATACTCTTCATTTTCCTATTTCAACATTTGTGCCTCTTCAAATAAAGTCTTACTCAACTTGTAAATAATGCTAATTAGCCAAAAAATACAGTGTTGGCTGCTCAAGAAATTTTAAGTTTAAGTGGTGCTTGTAATGAAAAATAATCTTTCTTTTATAATGTAAAATATTATAACCGATGCAAATTTCACCGGGTCGCTAGAAACTTTTGAGGTACTCGCTGTTTGGATGTGCGTATCCATGGAGACGTGTAATGCCATTGTGCGAAACATTCCATCTGAGATATCTGAGATAAATTTATGCTGATGCTACGGAAATCAAACAAATGAAAAATGCGAAATGACTAAGAATAAATAATTTTTTTTGTTGTTTTGCGTTTAAAATAGGAATTACAAACTGTGTTATTGGACAGTACGCTCGCCGCTTGTTTCCATGGAGATGTTTAATGCCATTCTGTGCAACATTCCAGTTAAATCAATCACATGGACCTATCAAATGTTGCAGAATAAAAATCTAAATTCTCCTTGTACCAGACCTAGGCAGGATAAGTGGGCATCTGGCATAAAACTTAAACTAGGGACTATGTTAGGGACTCACTGCTCGTCTCCATGGAGATGTTCAATGTCTGTGGAACATTCCAGAAAGCATGCAAATCCCACGGAAAAGAAAAAGGTAGAAAAGACCGAATAAATAAAGTGTTTTGTAACCTGCAAAACATCTGAATTCCCAGGGTTCGTATTTGGTTTTCCTCGTTTTTTGAAGTAAAAACCCTAATTGCCTGTTAAAAAATACCTTGTAAACATTTAAACCAGCCTGGCCTCAGCTTCACCCTTTGCTTCTCTTTAACAAACACCGGCACAAATCCCTTTTATTCTTCCCTTCGCCCAGAGCTACACGCCTCTAGTGCTCTACCATGTAATAAAAATTGCTCCGTCTCTTCTCTTTGTTGAACTAAGAGGTTTGGGGCATTTTGGGAGAAGTTAAGATGATTTGGGTCGAGCCTGCAGCAGCTTGGCCCTTCCACTACTCTCCCCTCTCCATCTTTTCTTTTGTTTATCCCTTTAAATCTCTCTCTTCCCATTGTCCCGCGTCATCCATCGCGCCAGTTCGTGTTGGCACTCGGCGACGGGCGCTGGCACAGAAATGCGTTGCCAGATATACCCCCTCCTCCATCCCCTCCCGCTTGGTTTTGGCCTCGTCTGGCAACATCATTTCGGCTTTTGACACATAGGACCCGAGGCGGCGAAAGCTAAGTCCAGTCCTTAATCTTAGCCGGTCTAAAAGCTCACGGAAGCTCCTATCACGTTCTCTCACCTGTGATTTTCAACAGCGCTAGCCAAAAAAAGCGACCAAGGACACTATAGGCACGCATCTTTGCCAATACTGAAGTTTCTCGAATATAACCGCGCTTATGTCTCTTCCTGTACGCAACAATCCAACGCAATTACTTAAAAAAAACAGGTTTAGCGGCTGCTTTATGAATATTCAGACGTAGTTGGCGAGTTGAAGGTAGCGGGTTCGATCCATGCCCGAGCATCGTGGTGCCATTGTGTTTCTGCAGTTGTAGTTTCGCAGATGCTCTGGTCCATCTGTACAGTCATTGCAAATTCACTATTTAAATTCATATATTCATAAATTAAAGGTAATGTGTGTGTAGACTATAGCTGAAAATTGAGCTGGATGTCAAAATGCAAATGACTATATAGTTATTAACGGGACAGAATGGGAATTTTCTAAACATGACCTATCTCGGCCCTGGATATATTCAAATCTGTGATAACTTTTACTGATATATTGTAGTTTTTGTTCGGTGCTTGGTTCTCAAGACTATTCTCCAATAAGAAAGCAGAATGAGCCTCGCATGAACCTCTCATTTTGGGTTGAAATCCACTTGGTTTAAAGCTAAAATACAATCTAATAACACATTTTTTGTTATATAGCGCTTGTCTAAATGCACGAAAACGCAGACAACTCTATGATCTGATCGGTCACGACTTAAACGCCAATCCTGATTCATTGCTAGTGCAGCCGCTGAATTCTGGAGGTTCTGAGCTTTCACATGAGCCTGTCCATATACTGAGAATGAGATAAATGTACTAGAAGCAGGTGATGGTTCCATGCGTTTATTTTGACATGGCGCTATTTAGACACTAACGGGGACACTTCCAGGGGAGTCCAGAATGGCCATCCAACTGCGGGGCCGCCAAACCCATGTTGCGTGGAGTTTTCCCATTCCCTGGTCCTTAGTTTCGATCTAGTGGGCACACCCTTTCCCTCCACCCCCGGTACTAATTGTCTGATTTGTGCAAAGCACCCTCACCCCCCAGTCCTAGCGGGCCAAGTTGGGTGGAGCACTAGCCCCTCTGTCGATTTTGACTGTAGGCCAAATGGGGGAAAAATCCAGGGACATTTTTCGGTCTCAGTTTGCCCCTGTTGACATCTAACATCAAACATTCTGCTTTTCTGACGTGAATAATATTAATGCAATCGCCTATTATACTTTGCGCTCTCATAAATCATAAAACTTGGGCCGATGCTTGGGCACTTGATCAGAGAACGCTTCAGCCACAGAGGATGTCCGGCAGTGGGAACATGTCCTCACTGATAGCCACGGGAAACACTCAGGTAATTTAAAAAAGAGCACAGGCCAAGTTTCGGGGAAAATATCTAATCTAAAACGGAGGCTGGACGGGCCTTTTGTGCTTCATTCATTTGGTAAAGTTGTTCATTACACGTGACTACCTACATATGATGATGAAATTTGATAGGACCGTATTTTTCGGGCTATAAAGTAAGACGGAGGCTGGACTTATAAGGCGCAATAAGAGAAACAAAACGCGTGTCGGATAAATCGAACTTTATTCAGGTCATTTACAATAACTCTTAGTTGTAGCTAACACAAAAATACAAGTTTAACAGTTGGTGATTTGGGCATCAAACATGCCCGGATCCCTCTCAACATTGTTCAGTTTTAACACTAAAATACAAAACCTGAAATCTGCATGGTGCATGTCTCTTAACAGGTGCATTTTGGGTCCTTGTACAGCACACGGCAGAACTACCGGTATGTTGCACAGTCGCCCTATATGTCGCCAACATATTACTCCTCCTGACACGCCCACTAATACGTTATTAGACTAATGTGGACAACATCAAATCGGTTGGAGGTTAAACACAACCAAAGGTCACACATAAGGCCACTGGATTATAAGGCCACTGTTGATTTTTGAGAAAACGTAATGATTTTAGATGCGCCTTATAGTCCGAAAAATACGGTATATGCAGTGTTGTTGGAATAGCGATACTAAAAAGTGTCTAAATAGAGGCATGTTGTAATGAAGGGATGTCGGAATAGAAAGCACTGACAACCAGGTTCATTCGTGATAATACATAGCTTCGTGCCTATCTTTGAAACTTGAAGAATGTTCATTTCCAACAAAATAAACAGGTTCAACATTTGCGAGTTTTCCATTTGGAGATTTCTATCAAAACTCGCGAATTGTCAAAAACAGTCCCGCGCCCTCGAGCGTAAACTCAACCTGAAGAATCCTTTGCAGCGTCTTTATTCGAACAGAACATTTCCCTTTACCGTGCGCCCTGATGAAGACCGTCTCTTATTTACTCCGTCTGTCAGAGCTCATAACGTTTGGCCTGATTGGCACATCTCCAAAGGGGCCGGAGTCTTTTCCATAGCAAACACCGGCAGCTGCATTTAAACAGGAGTCAGGTTACACGGGCAGAAGAGCTCTCCCCCACAGCCTCATGCAAACACTAATTGGATTTAGAAATTGATTTAGTGGTGGGTGGGGGTACGGTGGAGGTTGAATGAGACAGGGCGATGGATGTGAGGTCTGGAGAGAGATTTGTAATAGTAAGAAACCTGCTTTAAGTCCGACTGATCCAACCGAGCTGTGGCTACCGAGATTTTTCAAACTCCTTTTTCAAATATTGGTTCACCTGCCGAGGGATAACAGACAGTCCTTTAGAAAATGCATTGTGCACTTTTCTAGCATCATGGAGACCAAACCGGATCGAGCTACAAGTCAGATCTGTGGAGAGGCGACCCCACGCACAGTCAGAATACCTGTTTTTCTATGTATTTTTGAGCGATAAAACCACCATAAATGTAAAGAAGAGCTGTTTAATGTCACACTGTGGAACATTTCAGCCAGAGTAATGACGTAATGACAACCAAAAAAGTAAGCAAAGGTGAAAAAAGTGCTGAAAAAATGCAATTAAGTAAAAGTATCTGAATTCCTTCTCAGGTATAAATAAAAATCTAAAAATCTACCTGAGTAAAAGTAAAAAAGTACTTAATTTAAAGTGTAATTTGATTCAAAGTTACTTAGTTACTGTTAAAAAGGATGGATCATAAATCTAATCCAGCACAAGTTGTTTTAATCAACTTTTAGGTGATACAGAACAAAACTGATATGGTCCAACTCACAGCACTACATTAAAAAAGAAGGAAGCCCGTGCAATTTCCTTTCATTTTTAATTTTCAGCAGGTCGTTGTAGTTTTTTTTTCTATCAATCTGATTTTACTCAGAAATGAGGGTGGGTTCCAGCGTAATGAAGTAAAATACATGGGTCAAAATGTACTTGAGTTAAAGTAAAATGACCTATTTCAAAAACTACTTAAAAATTTGAAAATACTAAAAACTACTCACATTAGGATTTCCACTAACTACATTTAAGATACTTATAGAAGACATCACATATATAATGCATGGAAAAAAGTGAAATAACTCTACTAAATCCTTGTTAAATTTTAAATTAACTGATCAAACCAAGGATTCAAAGGAAAAGGTGCTTATTTTTAAATTAAAGTTTTGAGTTTGAGAAATAAATTTGAAACATACATCAAATATTAGTCCGACTGATCCAACTGAGATTTTTTTTTATTTTTTTTTTAAGTAAAAATCTAAAAATCTACGTAAAAAACTACTTAATTTAAAGTGTAATTTCATTAAAAGTTACTTAGTTACTTTCAGTTATTTGATGTTAAAAAGGATGGATCATAAATCTAATCCAGCACAAGTTGATTTAATCAACGTTTAGGTGATACAGACAAACTTTGTACGTTTTAAAAATGATATGGTCCAACTCACAGCACTACATTAAAAAAGAAGGAAGCCCGTGCAATTTCCTTTCATTTTTTTTAATTGTCAGTAAGTTGTTGTACTTTTTTTTTTCTCTATCAATCTGATTTTACTCAGAAATGAGGGTGGGGTCCAGTGTAATGAAGTAAAATACTTGGGTCAAAATGTACTTGAGTTAAAGTAAAATGACCTATTTCAAAAACTACTTAAACATTTTGAAACTACTCACATTAGGATTTCCACTAACTACGTTTAAGATACTTATAGAAGACATCACATATATAATGCATGGAAAAAGTGAAATAACTCTACTAAAACTTTGTTAAATTTTAAATTAACCGATCAAACCAAGGATTCAAAGGAAAACGTGCATTTTTAAATTAAAGTTTTGAGTTTGAGAAGTAAATTTGAAACATACGTCAAATATTAGACACCAGGACACCTCATTAAAATAGAAAAATATGTAATTTCAAGTTGTAGTAGTAGAAAAAAATTAGACCAAGACTAAATCAGGATCTTATAGTTGCCGTACCTGAAATAGAAAAATATGTAATTTCAAGTTGTAGTAGTAGAAAAAAATTAGACCAAGACTAAATCAGGATCTTATAGTTGCCGTTCCTGACTTTTTTTTTTTCATGTAGTATTAAAAGTCTTAAAAGCAGCTAAATAAGACTCTCATGCACTACGTCAGGATGGGAAACTGTTATTTTGTTAAAGGGAAATTGTGCAAGACTTTTTAATGTTTTACTATTTGTGAAGTAAATGTTGTACAATTTCAGTATATGTCAAATAAACTAAAATAAAAAAGAGCGCCATGTGGTGTCTGCATCTAATTCTAAAGCATTTTACTGCAAACACAGAAGTAACAGTGAGGATCTGTTAGAAGTAACGGCCAAACTCCGCTCTGGCATCTGAAAGTTGTTGAAACAGGCTTATCCGCTCAGTATGGTGAATAATTAGAGCTTTAGTGCTGCATTAAGAAAGTGAGGAAGAAGTTTGGATCGATTATCCAAACAAAATAATGAAATAAAAGAAAGAAAATGCAAAAACAAAAGCAGCTATATGTTACATTATTTACATTAGTGGAAACAAGAAGCAAATGTGAGCGAATGGAGTTTTGCAAATGTATAAAAATGCTGAATGTTCTCACCCCTTAGGAAAACCACATTTAGAAGTACTGCATATTGTGTAGAGTTACTTCAAGTGGAGTAAGAAATCAGGCCTGAAACTTTTTTGTGCGTTGTAATATAGTATAATAAAAGTCAAATGCTTACGTGAATGATTAACAACCCAAAAATAAAATGGATTCTAGTGTGAACGTGGTCGCCCGTCCACAGATCTGGCCTGTAAATTGGCTTGTAAATGGGCACGAATAAGTTAAGTATAAGTTTTTAAGATAAGTATAGTTTTTAATTCGCTCATAAAGTTGTTAAGTTGCTAAAAAAACACACATTCTACCATAAGCAGCGTCGCCTCTCCACAGATCTGACCTGTCACTTGGCCTTCTGTAATCAATCAATCCATCAAACTTTATTAACAAAGATCTTTCCAACACTCAAGGTGACCAAAGTGAGCAGGATCGCCTCTCCACAGAGCTGATTTGTCACTTGCGCCGCCGTAATGTTTTACATTGGAACATTCATCTTCTGTCCACAGATCTGATCTGTAAATTGGCTTTGGCTGAGTCACCGTGGATATAAAGACTTTCTAACACGTCCATGGAGACAAACAGATGAACTCGATCAGAAAAGTTACACGCTGCACTTTTAATTCAATCCTAAAGTTGAGTAAGAGTTTACAAAATATACTGTGTACACACACAGCGAAAACTGGAGGGTTATTTTAAACACAAAACGTGATATACTATACTTATATATAGTATAGTGATATAACTATACTTATCTTAAAAACTTATACTTAACTTATTTGTGCCCATGGTGACAATTTACAAGCCAATTTACAAGCCAATTTACAAGCCAGATCTATGGACGGGCGACACAAAACGTGATGTTTTAACTATGTGAAATGTTAAATTATATTATATTATTTGCCAGCGTTGATAAGTTAATTGCACTTCCCCTAGTGTTCATTCAACTTCCCTTAGTGTTAATTTGGCACTTCCAATCCACCACTTCAAACTCCCTTGAGATAAGACCGATTGAAACAGTTTTATACACAATTTTATCTTAAATTAATAAAACATCTTTGTGTGTTGTTAGGTAAATCAAGATAACCCTACAAAGTGTTATCTGTTTACTCTCAAAATGTTAATAGAACTCTTAAACTTAAACAGGAACAGTGGTCCAGTGTTACTTATTTCAGAACATGTTAAATTAACTCTAGAGCAGATTGGACTCATATAAACCCTGAGAAAATTTTAAAACTGATCCTGTGAGAGCCATTTTTAACACTTTTTACTCTGTACAGTCTCTCCACATAAGTATAGTTTTTAATTCGCTCATAAAGTTGCTAAGTTGCTAAAAAAAAAACACACATTCTACTGTAAGCAGCGTCGACTCTCCACAGATCTGACCTGTCACTTGAGCTGCTGTAATGTTTTACTTTGGAACGTTCGGGTGAACTTCAAACACCTCCATGGAGACAAGCAGATGACGTAACCTCGACTAGAAAAGTTCCACAGCGCAGCTTTAATTCAATACTAAAGTTGAGTAAGAGTTTACAAAATATACTGGATACACACACAGCAAAAAGTGGAGGGTTATTTTAAACACAAAAAAGTGATATTTTAACTATGTGAAAGTTCATTCAACTTCCCTTAGTGTTAATTTGGCACTTCCAACCCAGCACTTCAAACTCCTGCGAGAGAAGACTGATTATACACAATTTTATCTTAAATTAATAAAACATCTTTGTGTGTTGTTAGGTAAATCAAGACAACCCTACAAAGTGTTATCTGTTTACTCTCAAAATGTTAATAGAACTCTTGATTTTGGGGTTAAACGGGAACTGTGGTTCAGTGTTACTTATTTCAGAACATGTTAAATTAACTCTAGATCAGATTGGACTCATATAAACCCTGAGAAAATGTTAAAACTGATTCTGTCATTTTTAACACTCCACTTTTTACTCTGTACAGTCTCTCCACAGATCTGACCAGTCACTTGAGCTGCTGTAATGCTTTACTTTGGAACGTTCAGGTAAACTTCAAACACCATGGAGACAAGCAGATGACGTAACCTCGACTAGAAAAGTTCCACAGCGCAGCTTTAATTCAATGCTAAAGTTGCTAAGAGTATTATCCAAACATGGGAGCACATTAGGGCCCATTACCCGCGAGCTTAGAGCCTGGAGGTGTGTGGGCGGCGGCGGCTTATTGGTAAAGTAAGAGTTTGCAGGGCGACTTATTACAGTGATTGGCCAAATGTGTGGGCCTGGATTAGTTATTGTCAACAAAAGTAATTTCCACATGGACGACATTATATTGTGTGAACAATAGAGGCTGATTATAGAGCTCGGGCCCCGCCGCCGCCGCCAAGATAAGTGTATTTGATGAAGAATAAAGCAATAAAGAAGCCGTGTTTGAACAACATAATACGAGTGTGTGTGTACGAGTGTGTGAGTGTGTGTGTACAGGAACAGGAGCTTATAAGAGGGGGTTTTTTGTACTGCAGTTTTTAAAGGATCACTGGTGATTTTTACTTTTTTGATCAGTTTTTTTCATATTGATGCTATTGAATATTTCACTTTATGGCATTTAACATCCTTATTAAACAGTTTTATTTCATTACAAAGGTTTTTATTGCTCAAAAAAAAAACTTGGAAAAACATGTATTCTGAC
Source organism: Scartelaos histophorus (assembly GCA_000787155.1). NCBI lineage: Eukaryota > Metazoa > Chordata > Actinopteri > Gobiiformes > Gobiidae > Scartelaos > Scartelaos histophorus. Next base: position 635 of record JACN01001212.1, on the reverse strand, counting down.
TGTGAGCAGCAACGCCTCTCCACAGACCTGAAAACATTCATTTTGTTTTCTTAGGTTTGTTTTATTTTATTGTGTTAAAAAGAACCCAAATCGTAGCTATTTATATGAGTTATTTATATTTCAAATTTCAATGCAATACTTGAGGAATATTCCAGGCAAAGCAGTCACAGCGTTTCCATAGAGACAAAAAAGTTTGCTTTGACAGAGTTTAAGTTTTAGTTTTTGTATGTACGAGCAAAAGAAATATATGCACCTTTTGAATATGAAAGTAACGTTTGAGTCGATCCTCTGAGCCTGGAACGACATAATGCAAAGAGTAGGATAATAAAATACAGACAAAAACGCTCTGTTCCACCTCGTGATGTCATGCAGTGGTAGTTTCCAGCTGCATTTTGCTTATGAAGGTGTAAAATTTTCACTTTTGAATTCATCTGTCAGTAAGGATTTCCAGGCTAACGCGTGATGCACGACGCCCTTTCCTCCGCCGCTCGGGGCTGCAGGGTGGGGGGAGAGGTGGGGGTCCGGGTGACACGGGACAGAGGAGGGCGGGTCATTTGGCAGTTGCCATGGCGATGGGGACCCGGCGAGGGGCAAGTGTCCTGCCACGGCCCGATGTAGAATCAGGACCTGGCACC
>JACN01049154.1:0-11056 GCA_000787155.1 Scartelaos histophorus | reverse complement strand
ATACACCATAGTACCATAGATTTTTCCTATTCCCTATTATTGTGCACACTATATTGTGCACACTATAATTCACATTCAGATGCTCTCCCTTTGGTTTACAGAGCTGCGGCTGCTGTTGTTGGGCTGGAAAGGTGTGGGCAAGAGCTCAGTGGGGAACTCCATCCTCGGACGCCGCTACTTCGAGTCTGGACAGGAGACAGAGCTGTGCCTCCGGAGACAGGCCCTTGTGTTTGGACGCCGTGTGACCATAGTAGACACCCCAGGGTGGGACTGGTTCTCTGTGAGGCGGACCCCTAAGCGTATCCGTCAGGAGTCCCAGCGAGGGGCAGCCCTGCTCCGGCCCGGGCCCCACACACTGCTGCTGGTCCTCCCCGTGGTCTCGTCCCTCACTGCCCGGAAGAGACGCACCCTCCTGGCCCACATAGACACTCTGTTTGGGGAGGGGGCCTGTCTGCACACCATGGTTCTGTTCAGCTGTGGGGACTGGCTGGGACGCACGCCTATAGAAGAGCACATCCTGCGAGGTGGACGGGAGCTGCAGCGCCTCCTAGAGTACTGTGGCAACTACTACCATGTGCTGGACAGTAAGACGCCAGGCAAGGACCGCAGTGTGGCAGTGCTGCTGGATAAAATCGAGGAGATGATCAGAGAGAATGGGGATAAGGCTTTCCTCCCCATCCAGACTGAGTGGTGTAAGTCATCTGTCTACGCTATTACTGTTTTTTCCAAGACTAAGCCCAGAAAGAACCTTTTTACACGTATCCTTCCTCTTATATACAGTTTAAACCAAATACGTTCACTTACAATAAAAGAAAATGTGTTTTATGAGAAAAAATTGTCAAATTAAATATGGGTAAGTACAATTAATTTATTTATAACAATATCTTTGTAATCTTGTACATAGTTGTACATAGTTAACAAATAAATGACTATAGATTGATTTATACAATTATTTTTCTAGTAGAAGTACACATTTAATGATCTTGTTTACTCCCCTTTGCCCTCAAAAACATTGATCTTGGAACATCAAATACATAGATGTGTAGTATCATCTTTGAGTGGTGCAAGTGCTGCTTCTGTGTGTCTTCAGTGCGGGATTGCTGCCTCTAATATCACTGCTTTCCTTTTGACAGTGAGCGAGGAGAGCTCCTATTCATCGGACAACACCGAGCCAGAGGATGACTGCAGAGGATGCCAACTACAGTGACTCATTCGTTTTAAAAGGAAATTCACTAATGATCACCTCATGTTAACCTCATCTATTTTACAACAAAGCAAAAAGACAGCGGCCTACCAGACTTTGACAGCAAACCAAAACCACCATTTACTGAAATAAAAGCTGTACCGGGGATTTCTTAGTGCACATAAAATGAATCTAGAGGGGAAAGACTGCCTCACATCTGCTTGAGGGAGCGGAGCCATGTCCCATTTCATGAGCATGTTCAAAACTACAAGTGCTGCTATAGAGACCCTGTTTCAACACTGCAGAGTAAACAGCCACTCATCATCCTAACAGGCGGATAAACTCTCTACTCCAAAGAGAAAGGTCCCATTTTGTTTGAGCTAAGGTAATTGTGGTGCAGTAAGTTTGTATTTCCTGGTATTTATACATCTTGTACCATTAGCTTTGTGGTTAGTGAATTGTATATTTTGCAAGTATACCTCTTAGTTTATATTTTTAAATAGGCTTCAAAGCAAAATCTTCTGAGTGAAAGTGTTTTTAAATCAGATAAGTTTTGTGTGAGTTCTTTAGTGTGTAGAATATTTTAGAGAATAATCTATTTGCACTCACATTTCTTCAAACAGACTTCAGCACACAGAACATAGGACATCATCAGCGATGTACAGAATTTACCTTCTGCTAACTTTTAATGATCCACTGCTCAGGGAGTCGGCAGGAGCTGAATTGATTCCTCTAGGGTAAAATCTGGCACACTTACAAAAATGCTGAGTAGTGCTGAGAGGAAAACTGCAGATGCAAGTTACTGTGAGTGAACCAGCTTTACTTTGACGCAGAAGCCTATTTGCACTTTGGTTGGAATTGACTCTTTTCATCTTTAAACTGTTTAAACATTTTTGGTCCTTCAATCAACTTGCCAAATAATTTATGGTTATGTTTGTTGAAATGAGCAAAAAGGCTGTTTTGAGACTGTGCCAGCTTCAGATTGGACTTGCTCTGCTGCACCGTTTGTGTGGTCATGCTTTCATTACATTTATTGACAAGTAGATTCAGCAATGTGCCTCAGCATTAAAAGTGTACAACTTCTCTCAGTGACATTAAGCTTTAGCGTGCTGCAGAAACAAGATAAAACCTCATCAGCCATTCAAGCTCACTACCGGGGAACTTACTATGCCACTGACACTGTTGTATGACTAAACATGGATACATTTGACTGGCATGTTTGTACATCGCATGCAGTGAAAAGAGTGCCTCAGTACAAATGGAAAGGCAACCTCATTTCTTACTCTTGCCCAGCTCACACATCTGTGTACCTCTAACAGCAAAAAACACCAGAGTGAAAAGTCTACATTTTACTTCAAATGGAAGACAGTAATGTCCAACACCACTGCCAAGCAGTTGTATTTGTTTTATAGAAATGCGTAGCAAATACTGACCGACAGTGCTCCATCTAGTGGCTTAGGCAACTGCAGCACTTCCTGGTGTGTGAGGCATGACTTTTTCACCTGAACACACATCAGTTGTTTGGAGTTGTAGAGTTCCTCTCACATGTTGTATTTTGCAGTTTAGTAGAAACGGTGTAATTAATGTTACATTGTGAGCTTTTAGCAAGCACTGTGTAAGCTCCACCACTGTAGCCAAAATGATGTACTCTGTGTGGTCAAGTACTGTTCGTTCTAATCTACAATAAAGAATATGAATATATTTCAGAAGTGTTGCCATTATGGTGTTTGTTGCTTTTCAAAGCAATTTGCTTATATCTGGTTACTTTTCTGATAGAAATAATTTAGCCTACAAGAGATGATGTATTGTATAGAATGTGTTTCCAGTCAGTATAATGTATAGATTTTAGAAAAGCAATTAAAAGAGCACAGCTTACGCTACACTTCGTGTAAGAGTTGTCTTTTTGCATCTACTACAGTATATTTTTAGTTCATACAGCCTTTGAAGTAATATTGTAGTTTTGAAATGATTTTTGCAGAGTTTTGAAGATCATTGACTTAATTTTAAAAACATTTTTCAGTAACAGAACTCAGAAGAAAAGCTTCATTAAGTTTTTCACATCTGCAATCACAATCTCGTGATTTTGGTAATGAGCAAGATGAGGCTTTTACCCTGATAAATATTACAAATATTTTTGCTATTTGTTTTCATAACTGAGTGCCTGTAGTTCTGCTGCATTCCCATCTCATACAGAACTTCTGGGCTTTGATGAACACAATCTAAAATTAAAACAGAAAATAGTCCACAATTCCAATTAAGACTCTTTATTAAGAGATGAATACATGGTCTATCTACAACTCACAATTTAAAATCTTACAAGACATTATACTTAAAAGGTCCAGAGCATACATAATTGTAACAAATCCATACTATGGAAAACACCCTTTCCATAAAACTACTCTATAAATACAATTTGAATACCAAGTTAAATATTCAGGAGAATAATTCTGACATGTATTTTGTGGGTTAAGCATGCGGAATACAAAAAAAGCATTAGCCGAGCTCATTCTCACCATTCCACTGAAATTCATACTACACACTCAATTGGGTCTAACCACTAGGGGTCAGCACTAAGCCCTTTCTTTATCCTCGTCAGGCGCACTTCCTCCATCAGCTCTTTGAGGTACTGGATCTCTCTGGCCATGGACTCAGCCTTCTCAGTCAGCTCCATGTTCTTCCTCTCTAGTATTGCATGTTCTTCTGACAGAGCATCCTGCTCAGCTCTCTTCTTCTGTCTGTACCGAGTGGCTGCAGTCTTATTCTGCTCCATCTTCTTGAGTTTTTTATCTCGTGGTGCCTTCAGTTGGACCCTGTCCTCCATTGCACTCTGGGAGGACTTGACCTTAACACTAGCAACTGTGGGAGGGGATGGGCAGGTCTTGTATTTGGGCTCAGGGTAGGGTCTGCTGCGAGAGGCTCGTGTGGGAGGGGTGGGCTCAGGGGCCTCTGAGGGGGTGGTGGTGGTTACAGTGGTGGTGCTGATGCCAAGCTCCTCTCTGGGGGCCAGCACCAAAACAATGCGAGTAGGGGAGAGGGACACCACAAACCTGGGAATCTGGGGGATGACTGGGGCAACCACTGGTTTCACCTCTGTCACCTCCACCTCACTCTCAGACACATCTACTTCACTGCCCAGCTCCAGAGTGTAGGCAGGGGACGAGGGCTCCGGGGATGAGGGCTCTGGGGACGAGGGCTCAGATTTGATCTCAAGCTCCTCCTGGGGCTCTGGGATACAGGGGGGTGTGGAGGGAACCTCCTGACTGTCGACAGGGGAGGCAGGTTGTGGGATGGGAACTACTGAGTTGTCTTCAGGGGTAGCGGAATGTACAGAAGGAACCATTTCTGGAAGAGAAGCAGAGGAAAGACTAGTATGCACTGGGGAGGAGAATCTGGTCACAGGGTAGGAGTCGAACTCCATGGAGCAATCAAGAGAGGCTAGCAGGTCCTCTGGAGAACTTGGAGAGTCTTCTGATGGACTGCAGGACCCAATGAGAGAGTCAAAGTCAAATTCCCTCTCATCCCAGTCAAGGTCCCCAAATGCATTCTCTGAAAGAAAAAACAAAGCCCAGTGTAAGAGGTCAGTCAGGATATTCAGCACTTGTGAAATCCACATTCGCTCATCTTACCTTTGCTGTCACCTGAGACGGCATGATATCTCAGTTGACCAGAATGGTCCAACCAGGAAAGGGAGAGCAGGTCCGACTCAGACCCAGGTTTGTCCCCATGGAGACGGTCGGTGGGAGGCGAGGGGGGGGGAGAATAGAAGGGAGGGGGAGAGGAAGAGGAGGACAAAGATGAGTTGAGGGGTGACGCAGGTGAGGCGCTCCCCTCAAATGAATTTTCTCCGCGTTGTTCGTCTTGGTCAGGGTGGACAAAGAAGGAATCCATGGGGTCAGCCATGGGAAAGGTAGGCCCCCATAAAAGGGCCTCCATGTCTTCCAGGCCAAACTGTGAGCTTGTCATCATCGTGGTCATAGTGGCTGTTGTTGGTCACAAAAGGGATGAGTGACAATAGTAGAGAAGTGTCAAACTCTTTAATGCTGTCAGATGCAGCAGTGCTGAGGGTTTCCTTGAAGGACCTGAAAATAAAAGGAAAACGTGGTAAAAACATGATCAATGCACACAGAAAAAATGCTATTACACTTTAAGCACAATACTGCCCCCATCACTGCAATGCACCTGCTCAAGTCACGTGCACAGTCTTGTGACTCTGACGTCAGACCGTCTCCAAATAGGTCACCATCCCCCACAGCAACAACACTACCATACTTGTCCAAATCTGCCTACAACTAGCCGCCATTTTAACACAAAAGAGGAAACCACCTTGAATGCCACGCTGGCGTATGAAGCGCTGTAACCTCATGGCTGTAGTGAATAAATGGCAAGGTAGACGTTTGATTTAAAAAACGAAATTAAAGAAAATGGATATAAAACGAATCTAGTTTTTCTTCTACAAAAATATTGAATTTCAAATGACGTCACATCGCCGCCTCACTATCGATTAATTTAATATCACAAGCATTAACGCGATCGTACAATCACAGGCTTCGTTTTTCATATAAATAAAGATTCGATTATTTGTATAAACAAACATTTACTACAACCAGCCACGCCAGCGAGGCCTTGTGGGCCCGACAGGAAGAAGGGGGAATGTCTGTAAATAATAAAAACAATACTTACGACATGTTGCTGAATTAGAAGAGGACTTCAGTGCACTTGCGTGATGCACTGTTGTTTTGGCTGCTGCTGGGTCGCTGCACACTTTTACACTGCCATTTCGGCAAAAGGACGCGGAGCCTCAAAGCTGTAGTTTGTTGATCCTCAGGAAGGAAAATGGCGCTGGGAGCAGAGCGGAGGTGTTTTAGAGCTCACGCGTGGTGCGCACATATCCATCCGCGCAGGACTCGCACTCCACCCACTAAAGTAGTTCCACCCATAAAATAAACATGACACACATTTTAAGAATGTCGATGTTAAAACCATTCATTTGCATACATACAAGGAAATATTTGTTAGTCTCGCGTATACTAACGCGGCTAAATAGCAATTCACATCGAAAATCCTAAGGTGCACTAACTTCCTTTTCTCGTGGAGGGTTTGGCTGTTATTTTACAGATTCATGTCTGCCACCTGCTGCACTCTGTGGAGACGCTATTGCTTTGCAAGGAATGTTCCAAAGTATGCCATTTCTCTGCATGGAGACAAACAGGAAAGGCCACCAGATCAGGTTTTAGAACCATAGAGATATGACCTCACTCAAAATCCATTTATTTCAATAAATGCAATATTGATATATTTAATGCATTACTGTGGAACATTTTCAGCAAGGATCTAAAGTTTCTATGGAGATAAACAGGTCATGTACCTACCACTAGAAAAGTTATACCTTAAAAAGACAAAGATAGCATTTTTGTACAGTGTTTTCAGTTAAACAATGTCCACATATGATTTAAGTAATCCAATTCATCCTGAAGATTTTCTGCAAGTAAACGCACTCGACCAGAAAACTTGCTCTTTCTTGACTGTTTCAGCTTCTGTCCTTCCTTCTCTGTAAAATAGTAATCCAGTTCTTTGGCAAAGCTTTGAAGAAGTCTTTCTGATGACATTCCACCAGCCTGTGCTCCTGGGTTCCTCCTCACAGTGTCCATGTTGTTAAACACTGACTGAGTCAGCTGTGCAATCTTCAGAGCCTCCAGCTGGGCCCCAGCCCTCTGTAGCCGGGCAGAGTCATAGCGACGCACCTCATTCATACCAGAGAGGATGAAGCACAAGCAGTGCTCAGGGTCCTTCACATTTTCAGTGTAGTCGTTTATTAGTTTCTCGACTCCATTTCTTGTAATAACCTTTTTTTTGGTCTTAGCCACATGAGCAGATACTCCCCCAGCAGACGCCACCATACCAGCACCTACTGCTGTGGCAATAAGAGAAGCTCCAAGAGTCACTGGAGCCAGAGCAAGGCCTACCACTGCTGTGACCCCTCCTACAGCACCAGTGGTGCCTCCTGCCAGCTGGATGGTTTTCTGCCTTTTGAGCGCCTTGTCCAGAGCACAAGAAGTGGCTGTGAGCTCTGAGATGTAGTCTCGTAATATCTCACTGCGCTTCATCATTAGAAGATTGTAAAGGCGCAGAGCTTTTTTGAGGTTCATAGTTGTCTGATGAAAAGATCTGTAGTAAAAATAAATAAATAAATAAAAGTTGTAACTATATAAGTTGACTAACTGTCGGAGAGAAGTCTTCCAAAAATTACACTGTATATATATTAATTCATGGCATATTATCTAAATCCAATTTGCAGTATTGCAGTATGTACCTGATTTCTTCTTCTAAACTAACGCCATATAAAGATGGAGTCATGTAGTCTGTTTCTGTAGAAATTAGAAAAAAAACAAAGGCGTAGTGCATAACACAGTGCAAGGGACTATATTACAATATAAATTATACAGTTAAAGAATTTCATTGTGCATGTGTGTACTTACTTGACACTACTTTCAACCACCTTAACATCTCGAGTATTTCCTGAAAAAAAGATTCAAATTTGTTTCATTCAATGTTGATCAGATTTGTCCATGCAAAACTTTGAATAAGACTATACCGGTGTGTAAATCGTGCTCGAACGATTTGTGTTAGAGCGGCTACTGATAGTCTGTCTCTCAAGGGTCTAATAATACAAAATAAGACAAAAATAAAGATTATTTGTAATTAACATTAACATCAGAATTCACACATTTGCCACTATCATTACTTACCACATTGTTATCATGCTCGGGCAGAATGTGCAAATAAGCTGGATACTGTATCTCACTGTACACAGGTTCTTTTTCAGATGGTGGTGGAGGGGGTCTGAATGGCGGTGGCGGTGGTCTCGACTGTAACAGAACAGAACAGGAACACTGCAATGCATTAATGAGCAGCTAAAATGTAATATTGACCTACAGAATGCAAATATTTAGAACCAGTCCAAGTTTGATTCCTCTTTTGATGATAGTTCTAAAGAGGCGGACGTACCTGGGAAGTCAGTGATGCCAAAGGGACGTAGGGCTGCTTGGGTTGAGGGGGCCGAGGTGGAACAGCAGGTTTCTCTAGGTCCTGAGTCTGAATTACAACATAATTACAATATGTTTACTCAGCTGATGGTAAAAAACTAAAAAAACTGTATTTTTAGTGGTATCTAAAAACAAGGTTACTTTTAAAAATCTTTAAAACACAATAAAAGATAAAAGAAGAATCTTACCATCGGTCGATATATGGAAAAAAGATTCCCTTGTTCGTCAGTGGGATCTGGAGACACAGGAGAGTACTGCTCGGAGCTTACAGAAGAAGACATGGATTCTTGGCCGTCTTCATTGTCAGAGCACTAACAAAGAAAGTAAATATGTTAAAGTCAAGTCACCTACTGGTACTTTCACTTTTCAAAAAAAACACAGTACCAGTGAAGCAGGCTTGGAGATGGATGTGCGTAGGCCGTAGTAACCAGTTGGAGGTGGGGGGCGCTCGGGCCGGGGTAATGAAGATGAGCGTTTCACTTCAAATTTGCTGATATTCTAAAAAAAAAAATCACTAGATTATGGGAAGTATTGGGGGGTTATTGGATAAGCACTTTAGGCACCTTGAGTTCTGTAAATGACATTGTGTGTCGTTGATTTTACTGGTTTTATATTAAATTAAGCTAAGGCAAGATAAAAATTAACTCAAGCATTTAGCACTTTTATAGTTTGTTCTCTCTTTGGAAACGATTCAACAAAAAAATAAACAAGCGCAAGTTACTGAACTTCCTTGTTTGCATTCTCTGCTATAAAAATGTTGTTTAACTGCAATTTACAGTGTTAACTTACAGTGTGTGGTATGGGTTCAGTGGCCAACACATACGTGCTCTCTACAGGAGGCGTTTTGGTGTAATCAGAAGACTGATTCTGGTGAAAAAAAATATTTAATTAGATGCTAGATGTAAATGGCCACACCAAGTTCATAAAGCAAAAAGTAAATCTCTTACTGGTTCATTTGTGGTTTGGTCTGTGGAGGGGGAAACAACAGTCTGGTTCTCAGTACAATCACAAAGGTTTATTTTGGACCTGGGCAGTGGTATGGGCTTCACTGTTTCTTCTGATACACCATTGTCTGTGGGAGCAGACTGAAAAAACTGTATGTAAAAAACTGTAAGCACAGTAACTCTATCCAACAATACCATTTTTAAAAACCAGAATCTGTGGGTTCTGATTTAAGGATGTATATAGACTCATGTTTATAGGTGCCATATTGAGAACTTTTGACCATTCTAAAGATATATTTTGTTGTGAAGTATTAATTGCTATGACCACATTGATCATGTTCCATGACTCTGCAACCAAGGAATAGTACTTCTTTAATTCTGTTTTCAATATTGGATTAATAAAATAAGTCTACTTGTTACCTCTGTAGGTTTTGACAGGCAGTTGTCCTCTTCCCCAATCTCCTGGTCATCTGATGAACTTGACATGCTGGACGGTTGGTTGGACCTGAGTGGGGTATCAGTAGTTTCCTCCCCATCTTCATTTTCAGGGGGCTGTCAAAGAAAGCAACCACTATGTAAAATAAACTCTCCCAATAATACTGAACTAGTAACCGTATTCTTTACAGAGGTTTAGTTTGAACATACCTTTGCTCTGCCTAACTCCTCAGGGACACTTTGAATTGTATTATAGGAGCTTGTTATGTCAGAAGTCATCTTGCGACTTTATCAATCTGTTAGGATTACACATACTTAATCAAACTTGGTACTATTTGACACAAGACAGTCTGAAAAATCAACCCAGTACTTAATATAAATATATATTGAAATATATTCAACTATAGATAGTTTTCTATATGATAACTTTGATATTTCAGGTATGAGGCTTTGTTGAGGTATGAATGCATGTAAAATGTTATATAAAAATGTATTACATAAATGTTGTTCTTACCGTCACTCTCCAGAACAAATGTCTTCTATAGCCGGTCCATGTTGTCTCAATAGAGCCACAACAGTCACATTCTGGTTCACAGATCTCCTCACAGATGCCAAAGATGTTTGCTCCGCCCACTCTTTTTGTCTTGCCCTCTCCCTACCGTTCATTCTGTCACCATCTGTAAAGGTGTGTTTACCTGAGCCTCCCAATGAAAGCCTGGGTGGTTCCATGCGGTAACCCTTAGGCACGCTTAACACAGTAAAAGATCACATTAGATAAATATCCACACACGTAAATACTCTCGTCTAGGCCTGAAATTGCTTATTCTCTGCTTTGGCATTTGATTGATTAAATCAAATGTCATTTATAAGTCTGTAAATTTGTATTATTTTTGTCATATTTGTCATTTGGGGAATGCGAGCCTATCTGAACTGGTTCAACTGGCCCAGTCAGAGCATGAATTTGACTGAAGGCTCTGGCTTTGTCGTAAGACGGGAAGCGCCTTTTGATGAAAGCTACTTTAGATGACTCATTCACATGCTTGGGTTAAACCTAAATTAATGTCATTTGTCATCAAAATGTTGAATTCACACATTTATATTTGAAATTACATCAATTGCCTTAAAGTCATTCTGAAAGAGATAAGAAAACAGAATTATTATTTTTTTAATGGGTGCAGTTCAGGGATTTCTGACTCTGTTGTCTTTTATTTAAGGTGTCTGTACTGGAGATTCTTATTGTTTTTCCAATATTTGACTGACAGCACAGTCTGTCCAAATGTGTCTGTCTATACCTCAGTTTCCATGAGCCATGGTCATGGTGATTACCATTCCACTCACTCACTTAGCTTTGAAGATATGAGATATATATGAGATACCATAGGCTGAAGTGTACAAAAATCAGCATGTGAAAAATATGCTAGAAGTGAATGATAATAATAATAATAATAATA